>CM059582.1:67625000-67842500 GCA_030407085.1 Trichopria drosophilae | reverse complement strand
AAGTGCTGACTGTGATGGCTGATTAGCAAGTCCTAATTTTCGTAAGCAAGACCAGAGTTTGTTCGTGCTTGTTTGTTGGAGCACTAACTCGGCTAAGTGACGATTTTTGGCCGCTTTTATGATATTTTTAATCTCGCGACGCATATTCTTATATTCCTGGAAAAGACGCAGGTTTCGAGTTCGTTTCGCACGCAGGTACAATTTGTCGCGTTCCTTAATCCTACTTCGTATACTAGGTGTGATCCACGGAATAGCACGATGCAAAATACGTTTTGTAGTAAATGGCGCATGTAAATCTAAAACTTCGGTAATACATTCGTAAAAATTATTTACGCAGTTTATTAGACCGCGTGGTTGCGAATTTGTTTGAAGTTGAGTGTGATCGGAAGCTAAGAGATGAGGAAACTTAAGTTGAAGTAATGCTGAAAGATCTTTATTTAAAGCAGAATAGTCGCATTTGGCGAAGTTACGATAGGTGATAATTTGTGGAATGGAATTGAGGTTCGTAAATTCGTATTGAATCGTAATAAGACAATGACCAGCCGCAAACGGAGTAGGAGACGTAGAAAAACTTTTAATTTTATCTGAAGAGTCGACTAACATAACATCCAGCTGAGAAGAAGAAAAACAAGAATAATGGGTGGTTCCAAAAGGTACAGAAAAAAGCGAATAGTCTTGAATAAAATTTTGAAGATATACAGAATCAAATCTATTCTCTAACAAATTACAGTTTAAATCGCCTGTTACAATTATGTCCTTATATTTAGAAATATATGTATTAAACTTAACTATAAATTCCGCGAGAAGTTGCCAATGAGGGCGTCGGTATATAACTATAAATAACAAATTTCTTGAAGACGATTTGACATCCAAAAAAAGATATTCTGGGGTGTCAATGTTTTCATTTACTGAGCACTCGAGAATAGTGTAAGATAAAGATTTGTGGAGGTAACATGCGACACCTCCACCTAAAATAAAGCGTGTTTGATCATCGCTACGCAGTGCCCGATCATTACGAACGAAATTATAGTTTTTAACGGAAACACACGATGAATCTACAAGCGGTGTCATCCATGTTTCGGTGACTGCCAGGATGTGTGTTGTGGAATCTGATAACTCATTTTCCACATCTTGCAGATGGGCACGCAGTGAATTTATATTTATACATGAGATTTTTAAAGACGACAAAGAATCGGACAAAGACACGTTACTTGATACACATTGACTAACAAGATTCTGCTGTGGTTGTCAGACAATGTTATTGAGATCTTGTTCTGTGGCAATTAACAACTCAGGGGTGCCGCCATCTTTTCTTACAAAAACATTGCCATCTCTCGCCCAAACGCGCTTATAACCTGCGTTATTAGCCGCAAGTTTGGCTTTTTTAAGCAAATTGTAGGTTGATGAGGGCAAAAACTCGTTGACGTACACAGTTTTGTCGGCGTTAGCATCTTTAGATAGTTCCGGGAATAGTTCCTGGACGGTAATTTTGCCCAACTTACGTTTTGCTTCGACAATAAAATTTCGAACGTCGACAGATTTAAGGCGTATTTTTAAGGAAAAATACTGTTTAGGAATTGCCGAACTGGTAGCGGCAGAATAGGAGGTCGATGGTCGATTATGTTCGATTTTTTCGATTTTTAAAATGTCGCTCAATAAACCCGGCAATTTTAAATGAGTAAGCACGCGAAGCATAATGTCATTACATGACAGAGAGCACCGATTTGGGATACCGTTTACTATTAGGTATGTAGTTGGTCGTGCAAGGGCATTGCTCTTTTTCATGTATTCAACATCCGATTTTAGAGCATTGCATACAGCGGTGTTCTGCTGTACGGCAGATGCTAAATTCGAAAGATCGGTTCGAATAGCATTGGTATCGGCTCTAACGGCCGTAAGTTCCTGTCGCACACCGTTAATCGCTTCGAGAATTTGCGAAAATTGTTGAGCCGTATCCATAGTTGACTGCGTTGGGGGCAAGGTAGGCGAAACAGATAATACTTGCGGAGGGAGGGAACTAGCCGAAAATAGTCGCGACGGTGTTAATAGCGGCTGCACTCGATGAGGAAGAGAGGACGGGGTAGGGAGCGTGAGGAGAGATACGTCACGCGCGACAGCAGTGGTTGCGACGGTAGGCGGCGGAAGAAGTAAGTGCGACAAGGAGCGCACGCAACACACAGATTCCGATTTGCCGCGAATGTAGAGCCGTCCGCAAGACGCGTGAAAACACTTTTCGCAAACGGGACACTTGACGAAATCTATGACAGACTTGTAACACTTTGCACAAATAACGCGAACAGCTACGTTATGGTCCGATTTGCTGTTACTTCTAGTTTTCGGCATCGGTTTTCGTACCTTGTAATAAGTCGCTTTTCTTCAATTCAGTTTCGATGACAGTTGTTTAATTGAAATAGGAGGCTGACATATTACACCACGTGACTGGAGTGGACTTGCGCAGTTGACATTGGCTCCGCGATCGCCGTTGACACGTGCCCGGTGAAAACCGTGGAAAAGATTTTGCGATTTTCCAAAAAGGCGCACCGTGGACCCACTAGATGTTGTCACTCGGAAAAAATTTCACTAATCAGGCCCACAAGTGGTGCACACCTTCTGGAATAACTTCTCGCTCCGGAGAATGAAAATAATCGTGAATAATACTCAAATAAGGTGGAGCAAAAATTTGCACGTGTGACGTGTCTACTCACCAGAAACAGAGAGAGAGAGAGAGAGAGAGAGAGAGAGAGAGAGAGAGAGAGAGAGAGAGAGAGAGAGAGAGAGAGAGAGAGAGAGAGAGGGAGGGAGGGAGAGGGGGAGAGAGAGATTGATTGATTGATTGAAGACATTTATTATTGCCCTGGCCACTACGGACCGTGGGCAAATCTGACAGAACATCTTGCCGTTACAATGTTTCGGACAGGATGTAGCAGAGTATAATACAGTGGTATCTCTGCTATAAGGCAGTAAATCGCTAACATAGAGATGAATTTATAATTACAGATTAAGAAAAATAGATAAAGAATGAAACAATAACGCGTAGAAATAACTAATTAATATAGATTTTATGACAACTAGACTTGTATTAGAAACTAATATTAATATCAATACTTAATAACAACTTATTTACTAACAGAATGCTTCTCGCGAATACAATATAACATAGAGTCATAGCTCTGGTCTGCTCTAGACAAATAGGAGAAGAGGTAGAGACGAAAAGATGCAAGGGAAGTAAGTGAGTGAAAACGACGAGGGAGAGAGTTCCAGAAGCCTATTGCTGTGATCCAGAATGAGCGAGCGAAGAGGTTGGTACGTGGGGTTGGGAGAGAGAAGCGAGAAAACAAATGACGTGATGATCGACGTACGGAATCACTTAGTGGAATGAACCTGTCAGCTAGATAGGAAGGCTGTGAAGTGGTGATGATTTGGTAGGTAAGGTTCCCAAGGAATAGCTGACGCCTGGATGCTACAGTAAGCCAGTTTGCTTTCTGTCGGAAAGGTGCTAACCTCTCATCGCGACGCAAGCGATAAACATAGCGTAGAGCTATATTTTGGAGGCGTTGCAATTTGGTATTAAGATAACCAGCGAGATCAGCTGTGACAAGGGAAGCGTAATCAAGGTGTTGGATGACTAATGAGTTAACGAGAGAAAGTTTGATGGATGAAGGGAGAAACGCACCACGAAATCTGAGCCGGTAAAGGACATTGTGTACTTTAGACGATATGGTATTAATATGGCGATTCCATGTAAGGTCAGACGTAATTATTACACCAAGATCTTTGACTTCGCTTACGTACGGTATGATGATCTGCCCAATAGTAAGAGGTGGTAAGGAGAGCTTTTTGATGTTGGTAAGATTCTGCGATGATCCGAGGATAATGGCCTGGGTCTTGCGCAGATTAAGTGTGAGTCCATATTCTTCCGACCATTTAACAAGTTCGGCAATGTCATTATTGATATTATGGATGGTTTCATTTAGACGGCTGATGGGGGTGGACAGGTAGAATTGAGTGTCGTCAGCGAAGATGATGGTAGTGTCACCGCAATATTTAAGCCTCGAAAATAGTGTATTTATGACAGTAATGAATAAGAATGGTCCGAGGCTTGAACCTTGTGGTACACCCGATGAAATGAACTCAGGGTCAGATGTTTTGCCGTCTAGTCCGATTATCGTATGTGAACGGTCTGTCAAAAATGAGTGGATCCATCTCAACGCCGACTCCTCAAACCCAATGTCACGCAGGCATGTCAGGATTACACGATGACTCAGAGTATCGAAGGCTTTAGAGAAGTCGAACAATACTAAGATCGTGATTTCCCCTCGATCAACACCCATGCGGACATCATCCATGAGATGAAGCAATGCAGTTTGGGTACTGTGAAATTTGCGAAAACCACATTGTTTGGAATGAAGAAGGCTATTATCCTCTAGGAATTTCGTGATTTGTTTCGTGGCGATGGAGTCGATAATCTTGGCGAGATGAGGGGGATTAGTAATTGGTCGAGTATCGGATGGGCTGAGAGGATTTGCAATTTTCTTTAATGGGATAATATAAGATGATTTCCATATGAGCGGAAATTTTTCAGAGGTGAAGGAGAGGTTGAAAATGGTCGTGAGATATGGGGCTAATATTGAGAATATGGGCTTAAGGTGGGACATGGGGAGGTGATCAGGACTAAGTCCGCGTGATTTAAGCAATACATTATTTAAACCAGAGATGACTTCGTTACAGGTGATTTCAGAGAAGATGAAGGTGGGGTGTGAAGATAATGGGCGAAGTATAATGTTGTTGAGAGTTTGAAAGTCGCAAGAAGGATGAGAGGATGATATTTGAGCGAAATGACGATTTAATACAGCTGGAGTAAAATGAGGAAGAGCAGACTGTGAAGATGGATTGGCAAGACCTAGTTTCCGTAGGCAAGACCATAGCTTGTTTGGACTGGTATGCTCGCGTACAAGGTCCGCTAGATAACTATTTTTTTTTTCCTTAAGTAATTTTTTTATTTCACGCCGCAAATTACGATACTGAACAAAAAGAGCCTGATTTCGCGTTCGTTTAGCCCGCATATATAATTTATCTCGTTCTTTAATTCTAGCACGTAGATCAGGCGTAAGCCACGGAATAGAGCGGTAGAGAATACGCTTAGTAACGAAGGGAGCATGCTTATCTAGAACTTCTGTTATACAATCGTAAAGAATTTTTACATATAGTGTAAGATCACTCTGATCAGGGTTAGGTAAACAGGAGTTGCGCCCAGATACAGATAAAATAGGAAGCTTGTGGTGAAGTAGAGAAGAGAGATCGCTTTCCAAAGCAGAGTAATCACATTGAGAAAAGTTGCGATAGGTTATAATGTTGGGTACACTGTTTAGGTTTGTAAATTCGTAATTGATGGTAATAAGACTGTGCCCAGCAGCGATTGGGGAAGTAGATTTAGAGAAGCCAATAACCTTATCACGAGAATCTACAATCATAACATCGAGTTGAGAGTGAGAAGTTCCAGAATAATGAGTCGGACCGAAAGGTACAGAATAGAGCGAATAGTCATTAATAAAATCTGAGATAATCTGAATCAAATGTATTTTCAAGTAAATTACAGTTTAAGTCGCCGGTTACTATAATGTTTTTATAAGTAGAAATATAAGCATTAAATTTCACTAAAAATTCTGCGAGAAGATGGCCGCGCGGTCGCCGGTACATTATTACAAGTAGTAGGTTCCTCGAAGACGATTTAATGTCAAGAAAAATATACTCGGGTGTATTAATGTTCGAAGATATTGAGCATTCAAGGATGCTGTATGACAAAGATTTGTGTAGGTAGTATCCTACACCTCCACCTTGTACGTAGCGCGACTCTCCTTCAACATAAAGCGATCGGTCATTTCTTACAAAATATTAATCATTTATGGATACACAAGAGGAATCAATGAGAGGAGTTAGCCAAGTTTCTGTGACTGCCAAGATATGAGTCGAACAATCAGATAATAGTAGTTCAATATCGTGTAAATGTGCACGGAGAGAGTTAACGTTGACGCAAGAGATTTTCAAAAAGGATGATGTATCGGCAGTTACATTTTGTAATGAGCTAAGCATTGGTTGTCAGGCAATACATCCTAGATCTAATTCGGTGGCTACAAGTATTTCTGGGATCCCTCCATCTTTGCGCACGAAAACGTTACCATCACGGGCCCAGACACGCTTGTACCCCGCATTTTTAGCTGCCTGCTTAGCTTTTCCTAGTAAGGCATAAGTGGAAGAAGGTAAAAATTCGTTGACATATACTGTATGAGAAGGGTCGGCCCCTTGAGGTAACTCCGGAAACAGTTGTTGCACTGTGATTTTACCAATAGTGCGTTTTGCATCGACGATGAAATTCCGAGTTTGTACCGATTTAAAATGTACTTTGAATGAAAAGTATCTAGAGATAGTCGCAGAGCTAGCAGCGGCGGAATGCGTAGATGGAGATCGCTTAGGCTCCATTTTGGTAATTTTTAAAATGTCTGCAAATAGTCCCGGTAGCTGTAGGTATTCTAGGATACGATGCATGATATCTTGGAGCGACATAGTGCAACTATTGGGAATGCCGTTAACTAAAAGATCGGACGTCGGTCTAGCTAGGGCGTTGGAATGCTTCATGTAAGCGACGTCTGCTTTTAATTCATTACATTTAATCGAATTTTGCTGCACGGTGAGATTGAGTGCAGTCAGTTCTTGCCGGATAGCAGTGACATCAGCTTTGACACTGGCAAAGTCAGTTTTAAGCTCTTGCATTACGGTTAGCAGCTGCGAGAACTGATCGTTGGAAAGAGCCATGCTAGACGATGCAGGAGCGGACACTGTAGGCGCAACGGATAGTAGTTCCTTCGCGGGCAAGCTTGCCGTAAGTAGGCGAGACGGTGATAATACGGTACGATAGCTGGACGAGAGGGTTAAGGAAGGAGAGGCGGTATGACTCGTGGGAAGGGGTAGACCGCACGTGGCCGCGGAGCTCGCGATGGGGGGGAGCGAGCGAAGAAGGTGTGACAGAGAACGCACACAACACACGGTCTCTGCTTTGCCGCTAATATATGCCCGCGCACACGATTCGTGGAATGACTTGTCGCACGAAAGACAAGTAGAACGATCGACCACGGGCTTATGACATTTAGCACAGATAATGCGATCCGTTGTGGTCCGAGATTTGCTGCGACTTCTTGGCATTAGGTAGACGTACCTTATGAGTGCAGGGTTTTATGCACTTACGATGACAGGTAGCTGGGAGCTGACATGTTTGTTATCACCCACGTGACTTGACTTCGGCTATCATGCGCAGATTGGACTTGTTCCGATATGACCGTTGACACGTGGACGGTGATAATGGTGAAAAATTAATTTTCGGTTTTCCAAATAGGCGCACCGTGGACTTGACACTAGGTTAACACCAAAAAATTTTGCACTGGTATGCTTGTCCACGTTCGGTGCACCAACTAGAAGACAGATTCTCGCTCGGAGAAAAAGATTTCGGTGAGAATTTGTGAATAATATAAGGAGCGAAAATCAGCACGTCTAGTGCGATTACTCACCAGAGACAGAGAGAGAGAGAGAGAGAGAGAGAGAGAGAGAGAGAGAGAGAGAGAGAGACTGTTGAACGGGTGCGACGCGCCTACTCTCGTAAGTACCAAGCTTTGTTTCCGTCTCCTTAGATTATTCGGGCTTCAAGTAATTGCCTTTAGTAATAATAAATTTGTATTAACTCGCAGCGATCTACTTGGTACCTTTAATTCTTTCTCCTACTCTACTCATTACTTTCTTTCACCCCTTCTTTCTACGTATTGTTTCTTAAGAAACCCGATTGAGACATCTCGTGTTTTTTCGGGTCGTATCGTACTTAATGGTCGACATTTTTTATAACTAATGATACGAGACCGATCTCACCAACTTTCGAGTAATGTATTTGTGTTGGTCGTCACTTTATATTTTGTGCGAACCATTAAATTATTAATTAAAACTATAAAACAGTTATATGTTCTAAACTATGTGCTAGATTATGCTCCAAATTATGTTCTAAATTATATTCTGGATTATGTTCTAAACTATGCGCTAGATTATGTTCCAAATTATGTTCTTAATTATGTTCTGGAGTATGTTCTAAACTATGTTCTAAATTTTCGGGTTTTTCTATTTGTATATATTTTAATTTTTTTACTGACTGTTTTCTAAGTTTTCTTCCGTAATCTAGTCCTGTCCCTAGTAATGTATTTTTATCGGTTGTATTTAAATTTTGTGTATTGATTCGGGATATTCTTTTGTCAGACATTTAGGAAATATTGAACATTCAAAAAAAAATTATGACTTTATATATAATGAATGTTTTTATTATTTATCGTTGTCTTTTTTTTATTTTTTTTTGTTAGGATGATATAAAGATAGATGTGAAGTTATATATTTCGTCTATATGGTTTATTACATATATTCAAATAGAATTTGCATAAAAAGAACGCAAATCTTCTGCTAGAAAAAGAGTGAAGTTTTTTAATAGCGTCAACGGCAAGGGCAGCCAGCTCATTGGGTGTTTTTTTTCCTAAGGTCACGCCTTCGAGTGAAACCATCCGGTTTCGCTTCAATTGCGAACAAAATGTCTTTTTGTGTTGTCTTAGCATTGTACAGTGACTTCAGGTCTAAAAGTGTCACAAAGACCTGCAAGTTGTGTCCACTGTATTGTCAGATAAAGTACAGTTGTCAGAAGATGGAGGACTCAACAGGCCATGAGTGGAAAGTATCTGGTATGTTTGGAGAAATATTGAAGAGGATGGATAGTTATTTGTTCCGCCAACCTGTCTCACATAATCAAAGAATCGCTACAATAAAATAAAGAAAAGAAATCGTGTGATTAAAATAATCAAATTTGTATATTTTTATATAAATCATAAATCATGAGTACTCACAATCATTATTGTACTCATGAATGCAAGTAAAATACTTTTTTCATTGTTTATAAATCATGCCTCTTAAGATATCCATAGAGACCAGAAAATTAATAATACTTAATTAAGACGACAATGAGGACAGTCCCCTCAGTTTCATTTCCTAAATCTACTGTTCAGTAAACCATTTGTAACGATAAAATGCTAAAACTGAATTTTTCTTAAAAAATAATGATAATTATTAATGAATGTTGGAAAGAAGCAGTAATATTTTATATACATCACTGCATTTGATGGCAGCTTGTGATATGAACATTTTTTAAGTTTTATATTATAATTAAATTTTGTAACATAATAGGGAATCATTTTCTCGAAAAAATATAATTAATAATAAGATGTCTAATGTGAAAGTATAAAAATTATACTTTCCCATACATTATGATTTTCTGTACTTGGTGAACTCAGCGGCGGAAGTGATTTGAGTGCCAGTGCGAGTCTCATTCTATGTATATAAATTACATTAAATGTACATATACTAATGTAAATGCAAAATCAAGCAACTGTCGATTGCAAATATCTTGGAAACGCAAAGTAAACGACAAATGGTTGCAGCATTCTGTCACCACTGTAAATAATACGCCAGAGAATCCATTTCGTGCTTCATTTTAAAATTTTTTTGATTGAATCAACTAATCATAAACGACATGGGGAGTTGCTACTAAATAGTATACGTGCACTTTTCTGTGGCCCGTCTAATTGCGGAAAAACAAATACACTACTCAGTCTAATCAAAGATCAGAATGGATTAAAGTTTGAAAATATATATGTATATTCGAAATCGTTAAATCAACCGAAATATCAATTTTTACAAAACTTACTTGACTCTGCGGAGGGTATAGGATACTTTCCTTTTCACGATAATGAACAGGTAGTACCACCCGCCGAGGCCAGGCCAAACTCTATTATTATATTTGATAATGTTGCATGCGAGAAGCAAGATAACATTAGATCCTTCTTTTTTATGGGTAGACATAATAAGGTTGATTGCTTTTATCTCAGTCAAACGTACGGTCGTGTTCCCAAGCATCTTACTCTAGATAACGTAAACTTTTTGATTCTCTTTAGTCTGGATGAAATGAATCTTAAGCACGTGTATAATGATCATGTAAATACAAATATGCCATACAACACTTTTAAAGATATATACACAATGATGGACAAAAAAGCATGGATTTATTGTAATCGATAAAGATAGTGAATTATAAGAGGGAAGGTATCGAAAAGGTTTTAATTGTTTTATAAGCATAAATAATTTTAAGAGCAAACCAAAATTGATGTAACGAATCTATTCGCCGAAAACATCGATTATTAAAAATGGGTAAAGAAACGCATGACCTTGCGATAAGTGAAATGCTCAAACCTGTGATAAGTCCATTGGAAAAAATAGCAGACGCTACAACAATATCAATCAACAAAAATGCGATTGATGATATAAGCGTACAGGATAAAGTAATAGATAGCATAGAAATTAATGATGTTAACGATTTTGATGATGATGATGATATGCTTGATGGATATAATACCCCTTTAGAGCAGACATTTAGCAGTGATATTAAAACACCAACATATCATACTGAAGAAAGGTTATCAAATAAGTTTCTAACTTTACTGGTGAGAAATATTCATGAGAAAAGTGATATCATTGATACAATTTATGGTGTTCGCATAGAAGGTGGTACTACAAGAATCGGTGATTCGGCAATAGAATTTAGGAATAAAAATGTTATTGTTAAGGAGAATAAATTTGCTATTACTGAAGTTTTGCTAGAGTTATTATTCAAGAAAAAAGCTGATATAGCTATAATCCAACAGTCTGATTTAAACAATTACAAAAGTATACTCACCTTAACTAATGCACATAGGAAAGATTAAAATCAGGAAAAACCTATTCGGAATAATGCTTCCCATAAGTATCGAAACTATATCAAGGAAATGTTGAAAGATGTTCCGAAAAAGGGTGGTAATTTGTCTGAATACATGATTGTTGAACAAAACCACAAAATTGACTACGTGCATTGGGATGATCCAAATGAACTTGTCCATCGTTTGAACCTTCTAATAGCATCGCAAGCTGCTGGTAATTGAAGTCTTTCGAATGAAATTTTATCGATTATTGAAGAGTTGCGCAAAGCTAATATAATCTATTAGTTGCGTGATAATTACATCAGTATCATAATGAGAATCGATGTATTTGGACGTTCGTCTCAATGAGCACGGAAGTATTTCAAAGTGTCGAAATTGCTACAGATAGTTCTTATGATTTTAAGAAAAGAAAGTTATGTAATATCGAAATTCCGACAGATGATGCCATTACTTTGAGAATGTTCCACGCATCTATTCGCGATATTAAACAGCAAATAGATGAACTGTGTAAAGGTGTAATTAAAAATAATGAGAAGACTGAATATTTTGAAAAAAGTATAAATAAAATGCATCAAGATATAAATAAAAATTACAATGAAATAGAAAAGAGGCGGATTATATCTTCAGATATCGGAAATTATACTATAAAATTACATCAGGAAATAACTAAACATACCAGTAATTTAAATAAAAATAATTACACTCTTAGCAATCTTACGAATAATATCACTGTCTTAGAGCGGGAAGTAACGAAAAATAAAGACGATTTAAATAAAAATAATGGTTTGATTGATAGTCTTGCGGTAGATATTGCTAATATAGAAGGAAACTTGAAAAAACATACCTATTACATAAGGGAGTATAGTACTGTAGCTCATGATGCTGAGAAATTAATTTTTCTCCTAGAACAAAATGTCAATAAAAACAGTGAAGCCACAAAGAAGATTAATGAAATAACTGATATTATTTTCGCAAGAATTCATTAGTTGGTCTGAAAAATGTGATTAAATAAACTATCTGCAACTAAATAATTCTTTCTTTCTTTTCTGACTCTTTCGTAAGTGAAATGTTCTTGAATTTTCTTGTATTTTATGTCAGATTTAATTGGTGTTAATAAATTAGACAATTAACGTTTCGGTCATTTATTTTGACCCGCTTCAGAATAGTATATATTTCTATACAAAAAATACAAAATAATATAAATTACAATAAAAAAAAAATAAATATTTTTGAAAAACTTTTCATAATCTTTTATTTTCGGTTTTATTTGAATTTTGAACTTGGGTTTTATGTAAGTGAATTTGTTTCTGCTTACCTGTAGGATTTATGCTATTGTTTTTGTATGAGTCCGTTTTGAATTATGGAAATTTGACACTGTAAAAAAAATTATCTTTTTTTAGTTTTCGCTCAGTAAGCAGAAAAAAATTAAAGAGAAGAAACAAAAAATATCACTATAATTTTAAGAGGAAAAAAAAAAGAATTTTTTGTGAATATTCACGTACTGTTAATCGTATGTTGTGTAAAAGGAGACAGAAAAGTTTTTCAGATTACACAATATTGTGCGTACATTCAGTTGTCGTTCTATTTACATTTATTGTTTTGATTTTTGAACTTGAAGGAGAGGTATATGTGTCAGGCACGGGGGCGACACTCCTGTGTAAAGTTGTCCGCCTTAAGGTAGCCGGTCACGTGCCACTGGAGCCCGATCACCTGACATCGTCACGTGATGTCGTGACCATGCGTACATATATGTATACATACGTACGTCGCAACTTTTATAAAAAATGCAAACATGGTGTTCACGGTGGAAGAATAGGTAAATAAATGAAAATATGTACAATTAAAGTCATTTGCTTATATAAGACTAGAGGATTTCTCTTGAGAGAATTTCTGCTGTACAAATAACAGACTATGCCATATTACACGTAAACCATGAAAATCAAAGATAACTATTTTGTTTTAAGAACTTTAATTAGGTAATTTTGTTTTAAAATTTTTAATCAACTGGTTTAAAACTGTTTATAGATGAATTATAAAATTATAATGTGGCTTGTGGACTGTTTACTTTGGATGGCAGATTTGCTCTTGAAGAATGCTTTATTCAATTTTTTTTTATAAAATATGCCTAGTTATGAGCAATGCTTCGTAACTGGATAATGAAACAGGTACGTATTTATACTCAAATTTTGCAAACAGGGATGAAAGTTTTCAAGAAATCATTTCCTAAAATAGCACAGATCCCCCTCAATTCCTGTCCAACCAACATAATTTATTCACAATGACTTATTTGGTATCCAATAAAATAAGAAATAGTTTCGTTAAATAAACTACATGGATAATGATTATTAACTTTTAAAAATCGGTGCAAAATTTGTTTGCTTTTTTGTTCAGTCAAGGACCCTTCAGTGATAGTTTTTCATTAATGAACAACAATACTATTTTGACAAGTAAACTATATTTCTGATTTAAAAATATTATTTATTTTTTATTTACAAATTATAATAAAAGTTAAGTAATGCAAAGTTTCGACATTTTTTTCTTATTTCGGTTACTTTGTTTTGCCTCCTTATTCACATCATTACAAAACTGAAGCATTTTTTTTTGAACGTAGTAGTGAATAATACTCGGCAATATATCAGGTGCATGTTCTTTACAGGGAAAACTGAGAAATTGACAGTTGATGGCTTCAGACAATATATCTTCATAGACATTAAGGGATTTACAATGTTTTGTAAATAAATTTTCGAGCCATTGTATCAAACTATAAAATACAACATTTGGGTACCTGAAAGTTCTCATTTTTTGCTCATTGCCTGATATTGTACCCAATGATGTACCTAGTTTTGCATTTGTAAACACAGCTACATTAACGCAGTGTTTCGGTTCTTCAGGAATAAGTGCCTTTTTGCATACATTACATTTTGTGTGATTTGCAAACCTGAATGCAATATGGGCAGTTAGTTGATACGTAGCACAATCAGATACACCAGGCAAAGAATAATCATGTTCTAGAACATAAGGTTGCAAATCCCAATCATCGCATTGCACAATCGCATTTATTTTTTCTTGCAAGTTGGTTAAAAGTGGTGTTTCCTTTTGCTCATCTGTCGTTTCAAAAATTGATTTAATATCTCTCAGTGATATTGGTTCAACATCATTTTCAAAGATTGAACAGTTTCCTGATGCTGGAGGTTTCACAACATTAAACACCGACAGGATTCTATAAATCTGTAAAAAAGTTGGGGTTGCAGGATGGTCGTTTGTACCTCCAACTTGCCTGATGGATCCAAAAAATCGCTGTGGAATAAAAAAAAGAAATTTAAATTGATTACGAACATGATGCAATAAAGGGAAAAACATGCCAGCATGCACACCACATCTCCAAAAATTTTTATAATATCCAAATAATACTTACTTCTGTTCCTAACACTATACAGTATACACTGTCACATTGATCATTTTTAAGAATACTCACCTCCTCTCCTAACATTTAATAATCTGTAATATTTTGAACTGATTTTAAATTTCCTAATCGTCTATCTATATATAGTTTAATAAACCTCAAGTGCATCTTGATTGACTCTTCCCGAATGCAGTTCTTCGAAACCAAAATTGTCGATTAAGGTGCAAGTTAACATCATCATTGATATTAGTGTTACTCGTAAACCATGAGCAGTTTGTTTTGTTAAAAACAAATTAACAGAAAGCTTTCCTTCATTAACTTTTTCTTCCCACATATTTAGGGTATCCAGGGATGTTTGCAAAATCTGTAATAAATGGAAAATGGGCTAATTTCGTTATATTTCTGTACTATAAAATTTGTATATGTTATTCAAGCACCTTAAACTCTGAGCTGTCTGGTGTCAATCCTCTTTTGGGTGCTTTAAGATTCAAAGCATCAAACATTGAATTAATCCACTCACAAAAAGCAGCAGTTTCTTCGCAATGTTCGAGTTCACGCACATATTCTCGGTAAAGCCTTAATCCACTAGCTACGGATCTGCTAAAAATCTTGAAACGATATTATTGAATTAATTTGTTTTTTTATGTTATTTATTTAATGTTATAGCAGTATTTAATTCCACATTGCTGTTAACATTATACCATAACAAGTATGCTATTCCTTACTTGGACAGCCAGCCGCACTCGCATTTTTGATAAATTTGTAAGATCAATATGGCTGCTAGTTAGTTTTGGACACACTTTTAACTGGCCTGGCAATATCTGATCTTGTTTCAACAGAATTTTAAAATAATTCCAGTTGATTACTCCTGCATCTGGATCCATCTGTGATGCAATTAATTGAAATGATTTAATCTATTTATCTTTAATTAGTACTGCTATCAGTATCTATAATTGAATATTAATATATTACTTGCAAAACTCCTTTATTAAACAATCTGTTTCTTATCGTCTTGATAAGATGTGGAATGTCTGATAGCATGTACACTTTTCTTTTCTCATCAGTCGGATGTGTGAAGAAGCATTTACAATTTTTTAGTTCACCTGATATTCCCAAAATTGTCCAGAATTTTCGATTAGTCGATGCACCATCTGCGATCACTGCATGAACTTTCGCTTCAATGTTTTCTAGTAAAACAATACTCTTTACAATTAATTTTGCCAACACATCACCCGAGACCGGACCTCTTGAAGCAAACACCGCAAATGGTTGTGCGTAGGTGTCTGCGAATGGCTGATACATAAAAACTAAAGCATGATTCGCCGTTTCACTTATGTCAGTTGCTTGAGGTCCATCACTGCCAAAATTCTCAAGACCTGCATATGTTAAATTTCTTGAATCAACGCTTATACTTTCCCTTAATGATATTTCATCAATGAGTATTGCCCCGTGTTTAAATAAAGCGGATTTTTTTTCCAAAAATATTTTAAAAAGCTCAAAAAACTTGGGATCGAAGCCGCATTTGGTGTGAATTATTGACAGGTACCTATTTAATGTAATTTCATGTATTCATAAAGTATTTATTTATTTGTTCATTTATTTATTTGATTGCTTGTTTAATTATTTAGAAATTTAGCCAATGGGCATAAAATGTTCAAACATACAGTAATAGTACATGTTGAATTTAAATGCATTCTTAGTACTATAGTAATAACAAATGATAAGGATCAAATGAACAAATGATAAAAGAAGAGATATATATACAAAAATCTGACGATATAAAGTAAAGTACACACGGTGACTAAGAGTGGTATTTTAATACTGCTACTGTTAATCATGTGATATATAATTAGCAATATTAACTGCTGTAATTTTTATAGCTCTTAACATTGCCAATTTTATCATTAACATTAAAAAAAATATTTTAACATTAATAGATTAATAATTGTAATAAATTTGATTACTGTATACACGAGAAACAAAACATTCAAAAAAATTAATTGTATTCATCCAAAGATAATAGCCAAAACGACGTCATAAATAAAAATATAAAAAATTAATATAGAACCAGAAATGATGTCGAATATACGACGTCGATTCTGACGCCATTTTCGACGTCATTTCCTACGTCGATTCTTTCGATAGGGTATGCAAGGCTGGTAAATTAACTTATTATTTATATGTGAATAGTTTGTATATTAATTTAAGAAATTATTCAAGACTTACCTTCTTATCGTCCGCACATGTGGAACCGGAAGAATCTTGCAACTGCGAAGAAACCGATATGTGGCTGGCGAACGCATGTGGAGCAACATTGCTATTATCATCCATTCTTCGGAATATCGCACACCTTGAGCTGCTTTACATTTCGATGTTGCAAAAATCTGTCTAACGACTTCTTTTTCATTCGAGGACATTCGAGGATTACCGTTTAGCAATTCTTCAATTTTTGTATCTGAAATTGTCTGCAATTCAGCACTCTTTTTATCAAATTCGACTTTCCATTTTTTTAAACCTTCTACAGCACGTCTTTTTGTCTTTGAAGCCGATTGTACCTTCTTTCTTAGTGAGTTAATGGAGTTTTTTGTGCTCGGAGTCAATACTATTCTTTGCCTTATTCCTTTACCTCTTTTGAGAGCTAGTCGTTTGGTTTTATTTAGTGATCTCTTTAATTTTTTACAAAAATCACAAACTTTTCTATTTATTGGTAGCAAAAGTTCACATTTTGAATGTCTCGTAGTACTTAATTTGTCCTTGCAAGCAGCTGCAGAGTATAATGTACCTAATGTGTTATCCATCTTACAACCTAAGCAGACATTGGCACGGTCTACAATGCATACGACTTCTTCAAGATGTTTTAAGCTTTTAATATGCGGATCCATTATCCCAAATGTGTATAATTTGTTTAATTCAATGGAACAGCTGACCACCTTGATTGTCACGCACATATCACTTTTAACAATGACTTCTTTGATTATCCACATACTGTATTCGCCTTTTACTTCACACGATTTTGCCAAATAAAGATATAACGTTTTACTACTTTTGTCAAATGTCTTGCTCCAGAATGGCGGAAGATGAATTTCTGCAATTTGTGATTCTAGTTTTGCAAGTGTATTTTCTTGCTTTAGAATACAAATGTAAAAAATTTAATAAACGATTAATGAGGAGAAATACTGAATAGTAAAACAAAAATATCTTAATATATATAAGTATTTATGGCTATTGAAATGGGAAAGAAATATGCAAATATATTCTCCTACAACTATTATGTATTCATGTTTCAAATATATATAGGCTCGAAAAGAAATTTTAAGGTTCAATTTTCATGCTATTTAGGTATATTGAAAGTTAAATTTTTACAACTGCAGAAAAATGTTTAAAATATAGTGTACAATATTAAAGAAAAATAATTTTAATATTATAACCACTGCTGTCAAAATCAACATTTTTTTAAACGTTATAAGAATATATCTTGCAATGTTAAAAATTACGGATTTGGTAACAGTGAGCATTATTACAGTTGTAATGTACAACTTTCATTTATATAAGAATCGTAAGAAATGCTTTCTTCTACTGTAGGGGTTATTAATAGCTATAATTAAGTAATAATACGGATTAGTTACTTGAAAATCGTTAATTACATCATGAACTTCACTTATAATATTTGGATTCTCGATAACTTCTTCAGAAGTTTCTTGTATTTGTTGAATTTCTTCTGCATTTGAAGTATGAGCTGATACGTAAGTATGATCAGACAAACAGGACATTTCATATTGATTCTGTTCAATTGAAAATTTCAAAAGAAAACAATTTCATTTTATTCAAACAGTGCATATTATAGTTTGATAGATTAAACATACTAGAAAGAATGCTTAAAAACATGTATTGTGACCTTCTAACCATGTCGCATGCTGCCTTTAGAAAGCTTTTAAGGGCCTTCGAGCATGGGTGGCAAAGAGAAAAACCAAGAAAATCTTTGCTTCGAGTTCAAGGTATTGCTAACAAATTTTGTCGTAATTTATTTTGAGGGAAATATTCGTCATTATTATTGCTATCAGATGAACGAGTTTGGAGCAATTCTGTTACTAAGAAATATTTAAAAATAACCATTGACATTTATGAAAGGAAGCGAATATGAAATGAAAGGTCCCTAACCTGACAGAATTCAAGCTTATTTTTTTAATATTTCCTAGCAAAAGAATTGTATCGAACTGACTCCTTTGGTAGCCATAATATTGACAAATATTTTATACAAAATAAACTGTGAGAAAGTTCACTTTTGAAGTTGAAAACTTGGAGCAAAGTTTTCTCATTTTTTCGCTTTATCCACCCATGCACTCTAAGGCATAAGTCATCAACATTAGCAAATAAATCTATTTTAATTCTTCATCTGTTAACTGGGTCATTATTTGCATCTCAAATTTACTTTTCCCACCCAAATACTCTATAATTCTGTTCTCATCTTCGTATTTGCAGGGTGTTATGCAGAAAGTTTGGATTTTATTTCGCTCACAATTTAATCAATTTTAATATTTTTGTTTAACGTTACTATTTTGATACTTACACCATAAACTATACTACCAGTATTCGTCATTTCGGGCATTTCAGTATCAGTACTGATAGTTTCTAATGCGTCACTAGCAGTATTCGGTATGTCATTCACTTCAGCATCAGTATTAGTAGCCAGTATTGTGTCACGTTTATTGTTTGTTTGCGTTTGCGTTATTGTATTAAAAATTGATGGAACACTGTTAACTTCCAGGCGTGGAATTTTATATGAACTCTAAATCATAATATTTTTAATTGTTACGGCTAATAAATTATCATCGAATTGGAATTTTAATAAACTTACAAATCCAAGTATTACACATCCACTAACATCACGAATTTCACGTTTTCTTATAATTTGATTATGTTTGAAATGTTTTTCACAAACATAATAATTTTTTCTTTTCCCATCTTTCATTCTTGGAACAACAGCATCCCATTGCGTTCTTAAAGTTTTAGTTTGGGGTGCACGGAAAACAGAAACTTGTTCAGGATTACTCGCATATCCTGATTTGCAACCGTACACACTACAATGTGGCATTTTAAAAAACCTAATAGCAATAATAGAAAATTTAATATCCATAATAAAATAATAAAAAACATAACTTCAGTAACAGATCGAACAAAAATTTAACATTCAACTTACTGCAAGTCTCTATTCTTCATCAATTCGCGACATTACTTGAAGAATGTAATGTGTATCATAAAAATTCGAATCCTTTATATATCATGAAGTTATATATCATAAAAATTTGAATCCTAGAATTTGAAATAGAGAAAGTAGAGAAAACGCGCGCGCTCTACGGGATTGGTCCAATAAAATTTCCCGCGTAAACGGACTTCGTTGGGCTAGCCGGGCTTTCTACCTCCAGCGCCACAGGCGGGAGAATCAGGAAGCATCTAGCAGGCACTTTAGCCAGATGTACAGAAAGCATTGGGAGTATAGGGAATGTCACCCCCGTGGTGTCAGGTAAGTTTGATTTTTCAAAGCGGATGTTTACTGATTTGTTATTATTTTTGATAAAAAAGTTTTCCATATGTTTTCATTTGTGTTTATTTCATTCTATTGCTAGGATTATGATGTTTGAAAAATCAAAGTTATGTCCTGTATTAATTCTATGTATTGTAAGTCCTGTGTATTTGTCTTCGTTTAGGTAAATGTTATGTTTATGTTCGGATATTCTATTTTTTAAATGTTTGCCCGTTTCACCTATATAGACTCCATCGCAATTGTTACATTTAATTTCGTATACGACGTCTTTTTGATGTAATTTATCTGTTTTGTCTTTGAACGGTTTAATATTTATGTTCGTTGGTATGAATACTACTCTAATATCGTTATTTCTGAAATTAATTCTTATATTCTCTGAGATATTTTTGAAATATGGAATGCTGATGGTTTTGATGTATTTCTTATCGTTTGATTTTGTATCAAGGGTGTTACATATTTTATAGACTCTTTTCCTTAAACATTCATTAATTATGTATGTGGGGTATCCGTTTTCAATTAATATTTGTTCAACTAATTTTAGATTTTTTTCTCTAAATTTAATGCGTGCTAATCTTAATGCTCTATCGGTTAATCCAAAAGCTACTCCTATTTTGTAATGTAATGGATGATTGGAATGGAAATTTAACAATCCACCCAACAGTTTTAATCAAGACGTTGCCTTATCTGTTTACCAACAATGACTTCTAAAGAGAAGGGAGAAGTCGTGAAGGAGCCTCATAAACCAGCAAGAAAAAATTATACAAGACGGCAAGTAGATATTCGCGGATTATATAAAACTTGGCAAGCTGATCTTGTAGAAATGATTCCATATGCAGACGAAAATAAGGGTTACAAATACTTGTTATCTGTCATCGATGTATTCTCTAAGTATACATGAGTCCGCCCAGTAAAAAGAAAGACTGGCGATTACGCCACAGCTGCCATGAAATCGATATTTAAAATGGGTCGAATTCCAAAGAATCTACATACCGACCATGGAAAAGAATTTTATAATTCAAAATTTTCAAATTTAATGAAAAAACATGACATCAATTTATATTCTACGTACAGTAATCTAAAAGCATCAATTTGCGAACGCTTTAGTCGTACTTTGAAAAATAAAATGTGGCCACAGTTTAGCCTTCATGGTAATTATCAATGGCTCCGTATCTTACCAGACTTGGTTAATGATTATAACAATAGGACACATCGTACTATTAAAATGAAGCCGCAAGATGTTAATAAAGACAATGAAAAAGAATTATTGGAACGCGTGTATAATGTAACTGTGAATGAAAAGATTCACCCAAAGTTTAAAGTAGGTCAATAAGTTTAGTAAAGTAAATTATATTACGTGTTAGTAAATTCAAACATATATTTGAAAAGGGATATACACCAAATTGGACGACTGGAATATTTTCAATAGCAAAAGTTAAGAAAACGAGTCCAGTAACATATTTACTGGAAGACAATGTTGGAAACCGAATATCAGGTGGATTCTACGAATTTGAACTGCAACGCATTAAAAATCCGGATGTTTACCTAATTGAAAAAATTTTACCTAATAAAGGTTCTAAAGCGTTTGTTAAATGGTTGGGCTTTGAAGACAAGCATAACATCTGGATCGACAAGGGAGACATAATATTTTAAAACTAATATGGTGGAACGAATAATGGATGAATAGTTGGAAGCAAGATTTACTTAAGATAAATTAGATTTTTGTTGAATTCCTTAGCATATTTTTTGGTATATATACAGGGTCGAATCGAATAGATTTCAAAGTGTATTTCTTTCGTAGTGGTGTTAAGAAGCTCGGAAGAAACAAGAAAATTACTCGAGTACTTGAATATCTTAATAAAGGTACGACATTTACTTGCGAAATGCGCAAGCTGTTGTCAAAGTTGGCTGGTTCGGAGATTCTTCACCACTTGGTAGTGATGAGGAAAACCATGGAGACCACGTAAGCAGAGGTGGAAAAAAAAGAGGATTCCTATTGGGAATCCATTTATGCCACCGAATTTATTATTAAAAAACGCGATTATAAGAATAAAATCTCGCGGATTGAGTATTGGAGCACTCAACAGTGGCCGAAGAAGAGCAAATTCCATGATATTATGATCAATGGGTCATGCGAGTGTCGCTGTGTTGTTCGCGACTGTAAGATGCGGAAGCATCACAAAAAGGAATCGCTGAAAAGAGCAATAACGGCGTAGGAAGAAGAGGCGGAAGAAAGAAATTTTGCAATTGATGCAGAATATAGGCAGCATCTTAATGCGTTCAAACGGGACATTAAGAACAAGGAACGCAGAAGAATGAAGGAACGAGCGGACCTTCAAACAATGTTTGAGCAGCATGATGTAAAATGGAACTTCGACGACGACGATGATGATGAACCTGAAGACATTGACTCGGATGCAACTTATTTCGAATCCGATCCCTACCAGGCAGACGACCAGGACTGGACATCAACACGATGGTATACAAATTTTGAAGTCATACTATTTATTTATACACGATTTATTTATACATTTATATATTTAGTATTCATTTATATTTAATTTTTACTGCAGGTTCCATTCTTCATCAAGATGACTGATGTTGTAGCATACACCTGTGATTTGACCAGTGACTATTTATGGTCATGGACTTTATACATGCTGATTCGAGAAGGGTCTCCCCCGAAGATGTGACAATGCCGCCGTTGGAAATATCCCGTAAATCATCCGGATTCAAGTGCATCGGTCTCGCTTCAGCGGAAAGCTATAATCATAATAGATGTAAATTATAATTTTTGAATAAAATATAAATTAAACAATTTGTAATTAGCAAAACATATTCCTTACCATATATAATACCTTCTATTTTTTTTAACCGTTCGACATCGTCATTGTTAGTGGGATTCGGTTAAAAATTCGATGTGGTTGAATTTTGTTCCGATGTACTTCATGTGTAGCTGATTATTTTCAACGATGCTTTGGTAACTCTCCATCGCATCTCGGAAAAGTGGTGTGTAAACGAGGTGGAAGAAAACAGGAGATTTCGTTGTTCAACTCTACGCTTATTCGTTGTCCAAATTTTGTTGATACTCTCCTAATTTTTGAAACGACATAAGCTTTTGCTGGGTTCAGTTCTGCCAGTTTCGTAGTTGGTAAAAATTTCGTTGTTGCTGAATTCAGTGATTTGATACGAACATCAACGCGATTCCGAACATTATCCATAGTGTTCGCGCATGACATGAAAACGCGGATTTCGGTACTCGCGTCGACATCTCGAGCTCTGGGCACGCATCGCGTCACACGCCGTGTTACCGACACGCCCGTATCGTTGTACTACAGTATAATAGTATATAGTTTTAATTGAACTTGGAATTTCGCGCCACGGTAGTTATTGTAATCGAACACTAGTCGCACGATTTTGGAATTAGTGGAAGTTCGCACGGGCTTCCGGAAAAGGACAGTAGTTAGGACAACAATTTTTGGTGCGATTCTGGACGCAATGGTCTCGCAATTATGTCACGTCATGTCAGCATCGCTCCAAGTGGCTGACAGCGTCTAACTCCCTACAGCCAGGACAAATCGTGTTGATGCGCAACGATCAACTGCCCCCAGCGCAGTGGGACCTGGCTCGCACTCTAGCCTGTCATCCGGGACATGATGGTCTTGTCCGCGTCGTGACGCTACGCACCGCCAAAGCGGTTCTCAAACGACCCATCACTGGCTATGAATGCGCCGAAGCCAGCGACTCCCAACCTCCCTTAGTTTAGGTTTACTGTTTCGTATTGTACATCGTTGGGCCTAGCGGACTGTTGCGGCATTAATTCCGCAAAGCGGGCGGTAATGTTCGCGCATGACATGAAAACGCGGATTTCGGTACTCGCCTCGACATCTCGCGCTCTGGGCACGCATCGCGTTATGCGCCGTGTTACCGACACGTTCGTATCGTAGTACTATAGTGTAATAGTGTATATAGTATTAATTGAACTTGGAATTTCACGCCACGGTAGTTATTGTAATCGACCACTAGTCGCACGATTTTGGAATTAGCGGAAGTTCGCACGGGCTTCCGAAAAACAGTACTTAGATTTCCACGAGGCTAACCGCACGCACTTTTCGATCGTCGCATCGAAATTATTGGAAATCCCCGCGGATTGACTCGATCGCGCCGCACGTCGATGCTAGATCGACGAATAATTATCTTTCACGCTAAATGAATTAGTATTTTTGATTATTTAAAAGTCGCACGTTGCTAATTTCGTTCCGAGTGTGCCGTGTCCAAATCACGTGTGACCCACACCAGAAATTTCAGCCATTATGCAGATTGTATTAGTGGACATTAAGTCATCGTATTAAATATAAGAAAATTTTATTTGGAATACTTTGGAGCACTTATTCATTGACTCCAACCTGGACTGACCACGCTGCCAGCGAGTTGAGAGTGGTAACATAGCACTGCTACAACTCTGGAGTAATCATTAGGCGACCCAGTCTGGAGCATTACTATCGGGAGTGCATTGGACTTATTAAATAAATATTAAAATTAACTTCTAATAAAACAGAACAGAAATTTATTCCGAGGCGTCAGTGCTTTAAAGTGCAAAATCGGCTCCAAGTTGCTGTAAATCATCGCAGCAATTGGATTACAGTGAGACGCAAGCGCAGTGCAGTGCAAGATGCAAAAGATGCATCAAATCCTCGTACGCGGTCAGTAATTTCCGCCGACCACTGGTGCCGACCTTCGAACTTGAATTCAAGTTCAAATCCGAACGCACTTCGGCCATTCTCGGCCCGCTTCGTAGTCGCACGACTACTTCTCCCCTTTCGCTACGCCAAGATCGTGACGTCAGCGAGGGGTTGTTTTATTTAAAATCGTGCCTCCAAGGTGGCGCGGCAAAATTATTGTCAAATTTATCCGTGACAGCGGAAAATTTCGAAATTGCATGGAAGTTGCTAAACGATCGTTTCGAAAATTGCCGGCTCTTACGCACGCATCTTACGCGTTTATTTTCGGTAAAAGCAGTGACGCATGATAGGTCTCCGACTGACCTACGTAAACTGCATGACGAAGTTCAATCCGCCGTGAATGCATTAAAAAAATTGAACCGTCCAGTGTCAGACATTTTAGTCCATATTATCATTTCGAAGCTTGATAGCGGAACTCGGGAAGCATGGGAGTGGGAATTTTCGATCAACTGTCAAAGTTTCTGACAGCTAAAATTCGGTCATATGAGGCGTCCGCTCCTCTTCAAAAACCGCACGCACATCGAATGTGCAAGTCAAGAAAATCCCTGTTCCCGCCTTCCCGGCTCAAGCTTACTCGACCGAGACATAAAAGCATGTAAAATGTATTTTATTCTCTGACTCACATTCTTTATTCAAATGTCCCGTTTTCAACGGAAAACTGGTAAATCAACGGTGGGATTTAGTAAAAGCGAAGGATGTGTGTCAGAACTGTTTGTCAACCTTTCACAAATTCAACCAATGTAAGAGTACACGTTCGTGTACACATTGCGGTAAACGTCATAATTCTCTGTTACATTCAGCGAACAGTAAGCCATCAGGCACAGATTCTGGCGTTGAGAATACCGTTGCGAATGCATCGTCTAGTACAGCGCCGATTGTAAATGCGACTTATGTGCAATCACATTTGAGCACGCCGCCAGTGTCGACGCACGCATTAATTTTAGATAAATTAACGGACTATATTCCTAATTTCAAATACCCAATCTCACATTGGGCACACTTAAAGAACGTAGAATTTTCTGACCGCTTCCCAGCGGATGACTCTCCCGTTCATTTGATCTTAGGTGCCGACTTATACCCGTACGTCTGACGCGATGGTATCATTCGGGGTAACATGAACGAGCCGGTGGCAATCGATACCATTTTTGGATGGGTCCTCTCGGGTCGCACTGCAGCTGATCACGAAGCTGCATCCGATAGATCGGTGCATCTGCACCATGCGCATATAAACCATGATTTAAATGTGTCGATTACGTGGTTTTGGGAGGTCTAAGAGATCGCCTACCGTCAACCTGTTTCCGAACTTGACGCGGAATGTGAACAACATTTCTGCGCAACACATACGCGGGATCCAGACGGTCGCTATACGGTCCGCATCTCCTTTAAATCTCCACCGCCGCTTGACATAGGAGACTCAAGGTCTCGCGCTATCAGCTGTTTTAATTCGATAGAACGACGGCTGTCAACACGCCCTCTCGAACGCGAAGCATATATTCAATTTATGCATGAGTATGTCGATTTGGGGCATATGCAAGTCGCGAACAGTATATCTCCCCCATCATCCGATTACAAAGACTACTAGCTTGACGACGAAGACGCGCGTCGTCTTTAATGCGTCAGCACCCTCCACAAATGGGAAATCGCTAAACGATTTTCAGCACATTGGCGTTAGTCTGCAGTCTGACTTATCCACGCTACATACGCAGTGGCGCGTGCATCGATTTGTCTTGGCCGCTGACATCGAAAAAATGTATCATCAGATCAGAATCGATGCACGCGACATAGACTACCAACGGATCCTTTGGCGCAACTGTCCAACCGATCAATTGAAGTCCTTTCAATTGCTCACAGTAACATATGGCACAGCTAGGGCGCCCATTCTCGCTCTCCGTGTTTTACGCCAGTTAGCTGAAGACGAGGGCAATGCATTTCCACTAGGAAAAACAGCATTATTAAATAATATTTTCGTAGATGATACTCTTTTTGGGGCTGATACGATTGATGACGCCAGGGCGATTCACAGTGAGCTTGTACAGTTGCTCGCTCGTGGGCAGTTCGTTCTATGCAAGTGGGTGAGTAATTCGTCCGAATTACTCTCTGACGTCGATGAACGAAATGCCGCCGTCGCTTGCAACAAACCGCTCTAATCGGACGACGGCGTGAAAATCCTGTGACTCGCATGGCACCCGCCAACCGATTCGTATCAGTTTAAAGTTACCGAGTCTGCTTGCTTATCAGAAATTACCCAACGAGTGGTTCTCTCACACATTGCCAGAATTTTTGATCCATTGGGTATTGCCGGTAGTCGTCATGGCGAAGATCTTAATGCAAAAAATCTGGCAATGCTCGATACAGTGGGACGCACCTTTACCTGATCACATCGTATTAGAGTGGCATTCATTTGTCAAAGCTCTCCCACAACTTACGCAGTTACAAATTCTGCGATGGCTAGGCACTTCGAACTCGATTGCGATCGAGATCCACGGCTTCTCCGATGCAGCATCTAAGGCATATGCAGCAGTCGTATATCTTCGTGCAACCGAAGCATCTGGTCACTGCAAGACTATGCTGCTCACCTCCAAGACTAGAGTAGCTCCTGTTAAGTCAGTGACTATCCTGCGACTCGAGCTTTGTGGGGATGTGCTCCTTGCACATCTTCTAACGCAAGTACGCAAAGTTCCTGCCCTTTCGCAGTACCCAGTCCAACCTTGGACGGACTCAACCATTGCTCTAGCCTGGATAGACGCGCAGTCTACGCAGTGGAAGATATTTGTGGCAAACCGAGTCGCAACCGAGTCGCACACCGAACTACCGGAAGTATCGTGGCGTCATGTGTCCGGTACCGATAACCCTGCCGATCTGGCTTCTCGTGGGGTATCTCCCAAGGAGCTTGAAAACTCGTCTCTGTGGTGGCATGGTCCTTCATGGCTCTCATACCCTCCTTCAGAATGGCCCACCCTCCAGAATGGTTCAATTCTCGAGGACGATAATCTCGAAAGAAGGACTGCTACGCACCACGGGATATCTGAACCGGATCACACGAATGCTATATTCCGTAGATTTTTGTTATGGCTGCGACTTTGCCGTACAATGACTTACGTTCTGCGCTGCTCAAAGCACTGGAGAGCTCAAAATCCGCAACTCTCAATTGATTCCGGTCTTATCTATAAGGTTACACTTCGGATATACTTTCTGCTACAGGCGAAAGCTTTTGAAAGAGAGTTACAGATTCTCCGGGTAAACGAACCGACTTCTGATGGCTGGCTCACGTTACCTGACAGTTGGTCAAGCGCTCCCAAGAGACAGCCAACAAGTGTGGATTCTCCAAGCGCGAAAACTCGTGCGATTCGTCGTCGCGTCATGTGTAAGGTGCGCCCGTCCGAGGGCCGAGGTTCCAGCACAACTGATGGGTTCAATGCCACCGCGTTCCAGCGCTTTTATTCTCGACGAGGACTACCATCCGTAGTCCATAGCGACTGCGGAACAAACTTTGTAGGCGCCGATCGGGAATTGTGTGCAGCGTATCAAGCAGCTATAACTTCGGAAGAACTTCGGGCTCGCATAGCTGACGATGGCGTGGAGTGGAAGTTCATCCCGCCTGCCGCTCCATGAAGCGGCATCTTAAGCGTGTTCTAGATCCTCACACAACGACATTTGAGGAATTTGTCACGCTCTTGTGTAGAGTGGAATCGTGTCTCAACTCCTGCCCAATTGCGTCTTTAAGTGATGACGTGGATAGCCTCGATACGCCAACGCCAGCACACTTCTTGATTGGTGGCTCGTTAGTAGAAAACCCGGCAACGCTAACCGTCGATTACTCTTTCAGCCGAGTTACACGCTGGCGATAATACCAACAATTTTTGGTGCGATTCTGGACGCAATGGTCTCGCGATTATGTCACGTCATGTCAGCATCGCTCCAAGTGGCTGACAGCGTCTAACTCCCTACAGCCAGGACAAATCGTGTTGATGCGCAACGATCAACTGCCCCCAGCGCAGTGGGACCTGGCTCGCATTCTAGCCTGTCATCCGGGACATGATGGTCTTGTCCGCGTCGTGACGCTACGCACCGCCAAAGCGGTTCTCAAACGACCCATCACTGGCTATGAATGCGCCGAAGCCAGCGACTCCCAACCTCCCTTAGTTTAGGTTTACTGTTTCGTATTGTACATCGTTGGGCCTAGCGGACTGTTGCGGCATTAATTCCGCAAAGCGGGCGGTAATGTTCGCGCATGACATGAAAACGCGGATTTCGGTACTCGCCTCGACATCTCGCGCCCTGGGCACGCATCGCGTTACGCGCCGTGTTACCGACACGTTCGTATCGTAGTACTATAGTGTAATAGTGTATATAGTATTAATTGAACTTGGAATTTCACGCCACGGTAGTTATTGTAATCGACCACTAGTCGCACGATTTTGGAATTAGCGGAAGTTCGCACGGGCTTCCGAAAAACAGTACTTAGATTTCCACGAGGCTAACAGCACACACTTTTCGATCGTCGCATCGAAATTATTGGAAATCCCCGCGGATTGACTCGATCGCGCTGCACGTTGATGCTAGATCGACGAATAATTATCTTTCACGCTAAATCGATTTGTATTTTTGATTATTTAAAAGTCGCACGTTGATAATTTAGTTCCGAGTGTGCCGTGTCCAAATCACGTGTAATCCTCATCAGAAATTTCAGCTATTAGGCACATTGTATTAGTGGACATGAAGTCATCGTATTAAATATAAGAAAATTTTATTTGGAATACTTTGGAGCAGTTATTCATTAACTCCAACCTAGACTGACCACGCTGCCAGCGAGTTAAGAGCGGTAACCCAGCACTGCTATAACTCTGGAGCAATCACATAGTCTTTCCGAATACCGCATTGTTCATCAATTTATATAAGTTCTTCTGAAAATCATTCGTAGCGGCTGTATGCAATTCAGTATTTAAATCTATATAAAATTTCAACCATGGAGATTGTTTAAATTTGAAGACGCGATGAATATTATTTAAAACAATACCGTTGGCGAGTGCTTGTTTAAAATTGCGGTAATACAGACCTATGTTTATCGTTCAACGTAGCGAATAATTTCGGTGGTTTTGAACCGCGTGGAACTGCTCGCTCGGGGTACAGCGGGAGAATATATCCAATTTCCGAATCATCGGCAACATTTTCGATATCGACATTGTTGATCCATTCAAATCCTCCAGTAGGCAGAGCTTGGCTCATGGCCCATCCATATAAATTATTAATATCAAAGTACATTAAATACTTTGACTCTTTTGATGGGTCATATTTAGGCATATACTTATTCGCTTTCGCGTACCTGTTCGAGCACTGCGAAAGACCTCCCCTTATACCTCGTTCAATAAACATTACCATATCGATATCGGTGAGTAATCTAGAGTAACTCTAGTCGAGTATGCTTGAGAGCACAATCCCAAGTATATCCTGGTAGAGTACAATAAGGCGCGGGATCTAAACCATGAGATTTTCGTAACGTTTCACGAAAATTTTCAAAGATATCCGCAAGTAGAAGGACATCTGTTTTCAAATATAAGTCCGAATACTCACCCAGAGTATTACACTTAAATACTTTCCACACATTCATCGCATGTACATAATCATTCTCACTGACATCACACTCGTACAATTTTTTGAAAAATTTTTCATGGGATTGTAGGCATGCATCATCTAAGATGCTCATTTCATTTACGTAATCGTAAGGGAAATTTCCCTTACGTGTTAATAAATTAAATTCATTCTCAATTGGAAAATGAGATTTTAAAATTCTTTCATCATTATTATTCAAATATGATGCCAATTTCTCGATGGAGTAATTCAAAAATCTAATTGAATCTAAAAATGTTAATCTAATTTTAGTTCCTTCAACATATTTAATCATGGAAATGTACTTTTCCATATTACATGGGGTAATATGAATATCTCCTTCAAAAGAATCGGTAATGTCGCGAATAATGAAATGAGCATCGTAACCACTCAAATTTTGGAAGATAACTGGTATGTTGAAACGATATTTGTATTTAAGATTACACCTGTTGTGAGCTGCACCCCGAAATTGACCGGTCAAGTGATCGTGGTCACGGACTTTGAGGTCCTCATTTGAGAAGGATCCCTCGCAGATGTGACACATTGTCGCTGTATGGAATGTCCTCCACTCATTCGGACTCCAATGCATCGGCTTCGTATCACTGAGGATCTGAAAATAGACATATAATATTACTTATTGACTTTATTGTAATTAATTAATTAAATAATAATAAATTTTATATGAATATATTTTGTAATTTTAATTAAAATTTTACCTGATTAACATTATCGGCCAACTCCTTCAGCTCGTTGGAAAACCAGGTAGCAGAGTCGGACCCCCGGTGAGAACGGTAACGACACAGCGAGAGGTCGTGTTGACAGTGTATGTAATAGCCTGCACTATAGATTTTATGTTGCTCGTAAGCCGATTTTGAAGGTGCCTCCGTCTCCACTTTTCCCACGCAGGCACTCGGTATCAGCGTAAATAATGAAGGGTACCGGCATGGCCCGACCCAAACTATTAAATTTCAAAATGCTTGTGTTTGTTTCGGGGAGTTTTACCGCACAATCATTTTTCTTTCCACATTCTATTTTGTGCATGACAAGATTTTGTTCACTATAGAAATAGTGAAGACGCCTGTTGCAAATATGTTTTTTTCCGTCATGTTAACTGCATTGTTTATGTACTAGTCGTGATAAATTTTTAATCCAGCAGTAATGATGATTTCGGCTGTCATCTTCTTCGACTTCGACATCGTCCAAAACAAAAGATGACGAGAGGCGTGGGGGTTTCCTCCGTTCTTCAGACATAAGAAGAAGATTGATATGTCGATCCTTCTCATTTGCAGTCAAATGTACAGGTAGCACTTCTTCTTTTTCCTCGGCTACTATAAATACATTGACTGAAATGTCGTTCAAATTTTCGAACCTCGGAATATCCTTTAACGCGACGGGGAAAGCAATGCCTTCCAAATTAAGATGCCTTCGATAATGCGGATATGATGATTGTTGATCTGAACTGACATTTGCGGGGAATAATGCTGACGTAATCGCCCACGCAAAACAGTCATTACCCGGAATCTTTACGTTAATTACAGCTTTTTTGTTTTTAATCCACACGGGCAAGTTGATCCATCGGCTGGCACGCATGGGATTATACTTCGCTGTTTGTATAGCCAGCGAATTTATGCAGGATAAAGCCCAGCTCGAGCCATTCTCCTGAAATTCTTCGAGAGAAATAAGAATAGGCACTTTAATTTTTGCGTCGAAGCACTCGTTTACGTCTGTGCTCACACATAATTGTTCATATTTCTTGGCAAAATATTTTGTATCCTGCAGCTGCCTCGCGGTAAACTCTCCCGAAAACACAGTACATCCCTTGACACAGTTGTACTCATTTATTACACCACGCACATATTCAACGACGCTAGGTTTTATCTCAAATATGAATTTTACCGGGTCCAAATGTTTTAAATTAACCACCAGCGCAGTTCTTAACCGATTTTTGTATGCCGATTCGACGTTCCTCTACACAATAAAATTTTCTTCAGGCCTATTATGTTCTCTTTGCGCCAATCGCTCGGCAGCTCAGACCCGTCATGCGATGCATAATCGCCTCCACCGTTGCCTTAACCCCATTTGGAATATGAGGATTAGAAAGGATGTAAGAATTAATTTTTCCAATATTCCCAGTACACTTCTCGATGAAGTCCTTGAATTAACCCGAAGTAGCATCTTCGTCGAGCGCCCTTCAAGGATTTCTCACACGATGAAAAAGTTTTCTTGATATCGACCATCTTGAAGATATTTTACAAGTAGAAGAACTTATGAAGTGTTGGAGACTATTCCCCCGTAGTACGAGTATGTTTAATGTATACCTTTGTTACGTTTCTTGATAAACATACCGCGCGAATAAAAAGAAACGAACTCGCGTATAATTGTTTTTAGTTTATTTTCTCGACGCGCCCAGCATTCGTACAGTGGTTCCGATTGTACGCGCTATAAGTACCGAGCCCAGGTCTCTGACTTAAGATCGCGACGTTCCGGGTAAGAGTTCCGTCAAAAATCTGTCCTGTCCGACGTTCGATGTCTAATTATCATATACCGGTCGCAGAGTCCATCGGCGAAGACCCCAAGTCGCCGAGCCTTCCTGCTGACGTCCGCATGTTTCCTTCCTGGGAACCCGCTGAGAACACCTTTTTTTGTCGTCCCAAACTCTCGTCCGTCGCCGAGCAATTTGCTAACGTTTGCAGGTTCCCACAGAAGAAACGCTTAGCATATTTTTTAATTGAAATATAAGAGTACAACCCGATAATTATTCAATTTTACACCTTTGCGTGAGACCGGATATGGAGAGTCTCGTTTCTTATATAATATACTTTATATTATAATATACCCATAATCGATCGTTATGGTCGTACGAAAACCGGCGGTCCTCCGCCGAAAATGAGAAGAAAGAACGTACAACGTTCAAAAATAACTTTACTCTACCGTGAAAATGTGTGTGCAGTTGGTCGATACGTGTACTTAAATTACGCGTGGATGCTGGGACGTTCTATTAGTATTTTAGTACATTCGTTTAAAGACTGTACAACATAATTTCACAATATAATGTTAATGCTTACGTAACACTGTCTACACAATAAGTTGGAATTCGAACCCACGCTTCACCTATTAAACTAGACGAGTGCCGGCAGAGTACACTTAATATACTTAGGTCAACACTTACAATTTATGCTTTCCTTAATTCTAAACTTCCACCCGGGGAGGCGCTCATCTTGGACGTGTTAATATCACTTCGTGATTCGTGTAGTTGTGATTGTGATGAGGGCCCCCCTGCCGGGTTTTGTTCTTCTATTTGCACTACATTAGTGTCTCTATTATATGACACAGTCATCGTTTTCGATTTTCTTCGTGGCTCAAAAAGAACCCAATTTCTCCGACGTATACAACAGTAAAGACCCACGGCTATGATTACTATCGTTAGAGATGGTAATCCGTACACAGTGGCTCCTTCCGTCACATTCAGCCGCGCGCGTATCTTCCGGGTATTTGCGATGTAACGGTCCCTATTCATGAGCTCGCTGAACTTAATACTCGTCTCGAAGTCACTGGTCACATCTGATAAAATTGATCTGGCCTCTTCTGTTTTGAGGATTTCGCCGATATCCGTTACTTCCACTGAACCCTTGATCAATAGCTTCGTTATGTTGAGGAGTCCTGGTCCGTGATATTCCATAAATATTTCTGATTCTATCATTCTGGAGGCGACTAGCGTTGTTTTTCCCGTCTGTGCCTTGCAATTTGGCGTTAGTTCGATCAAACCCGTTCCGTTTAACATTACGGTAGTGATTACTTCATTGCCGCAAATAATCCTCAATGGTTCCAGTTTGGTAACCGAGTATAGCCAACGGTTCATTGTGCGAAGTTTAAGCCAGAATATTGCCTTCTGTCGACGTATTCTGATGTCCCAATTGCCAAAATCGTGGAAGATCAATTAGGCCATCATTCGTACTTCACAATCGCTATCATCGTCTAGCTCGTATAGCGGTAAATCGCCGTGGCTTACATAGAGGTCGTTAGCCTTCTTGCACTGACGATATGCTTCTGCAGATAATCGAACGTATTTATCTCTATCGTTCGCCAAAGCAGAGTATTTGGCTAACGGTACTATAAATGTCTGTGTAACCACATTTATCACAATACTACACAGATATTCGCCGTTTCAGTACGAAATAGTTTATTAGATACATTAAGGTGTTTGGTGTCTAAACGCTGATCTGGTATGAATTGCAAGTGCCTGGGCTATCGGCACCGATCTGTGCTTGTATATGGTAAATCTTAGGTGAGACACAAGGGGGATGTATAGTATGTATACCAGGGTAGCGTTCCAGTATGCGATCTTCAACGTCGAGATCTCGCGTAACGAGTCCAAGGTCAACCGTGCAATCGGGGTAGGGAATTCACATTTTGGTGTAAGCTCGGTAATATCCTTGATGTGGTTGGTTAAATTCTTGAGTGAGGCAAATTCGGGGTGAATTTGTCCAGCTTTTGCGAATAATGCAGCATTCATCAACTGATCCGCCTCTATTGCATATCTCTGTACTTCCGTAGCGATTACAGACATGATGTGGTTTAGTTTTTCGTTTCGCAAGGATTGTTCCGCTAGCGATTGTATCAATATTTGGGTTTTTTGTTACCCATTCAATGTTTTATTGATGGTTAGCATTTCCTGACGTATCTCTGCGAATTCGACCGCAATTAACCGTATCTGCTCGGCTACTAGCGTAGCAGTTTCTGAAATTCTGTCATTCGCCATATCCATCTGTTGCTGAAGATCCTCGATTTCTTCTTCCAGTGCTGTTCCAAATAAAATTTTACTTATTTTTCAGATCGCGTCGATGACACCCCTCTTTCGTCGTCCCTCGTGTCCTGCCAAGATCTCTAAGAGATTTTCATTCTTCTTTACTACTTCGTAGAGTATCGCCCGGGATTCACGTATCCTTTCGCTTAGAGTACACACCTGGAGTTCCCTACAACATTCCTCTAGAATCTTAAGACTAGCGTAGAAATCATCTATCTTTTCAAAGTAGGCATGTAGTGGAATTCTGGAGACTAATCGCCATTCCGTGTGTGTCAACCGCATAGGTCCGATATTTTCAGAGTATAGACCTGGATTCTCTTCAATCCTGACGTTCGAATATTTCGCAGTTGGATCCCTGGAAGTAGAGTTTTACGTTTAATCTATTTCGCGAATTCCCCTCGGACCATCACAGGCCAATCGCGCCATATCCCCCAAACTTTACGGATGGAGAGAAATTTGAATTCCTCCCATGCGACCTGCCAATTGCCAAATTATATATTACTCGGAATAGTTTACCCTGTAACTTCGAAATTAGGCTCCGTGTTTTATCTTTGATGAAATGCGTTTCGCTATGTATAGTCGGTGATATGGGTTTCGAAATCCGATCCTGAGGCGCGTATCTAAGCATGCAATGCGACGAGTTTACAGTATAGGGAATGAAAACGCGTACGTGCACGTGATTTACGAAGCACCGAATAAAGAGGAGAGCGATAACTCACTCTTCCCTGCGTTCCTCTCAACCGACCTACGACCTAGTATTAGTCCGAATTCGTGGATTCGGATGACGAGTTCTGATCTTCACTGAAAATCAAGGGATCGTATCCTTTCTTTAATTTGTCCATGTGGACTATTTTCGTCCGCGTTTCGTTAGTCTGCAGTCTTACATTTCGAGACCCTACAATTTCTACAATTTCGTATGGGCCTACGAATGTATCGTCCAATTTATTGTTTCGAGGCTCCTTCATGAGCATCACGCACTCGCCTACCTGGAAATGCTTAACGTTTTGTTTGTGGTCGTAATAAATTTTCGCCCTCTGCTTTGCTTGATTAAGATTTAATCTTGCGAATGTCTGGATCTCTTCCAAATCCTTCTTAAGCCCATCTACATAATCCGAATAGGTCAATATTCCATTACTGGGAGGAGTGCTAGATGGTAAACGTGCCAGTTTGCCGAATACCAACTCGTGTGGGGTATATTTAGTACCCTCGTGGACACTCGTATTATAGGCGAACATCGCATGAGGAATCCATTTATCCCATTCCTTTCGGAGTTTAACACAACACCTTAGGTACTCAGCGAAGACATGGTCGCTTCGCTCTATGCTTCCATTAGACTTTGGGTGGTAAGCAGACGTAAAGAAGGCTTGTATTTTGAAAATCTTGGCGAGCTCCTTGAAAACGCTCGACATAAAATTGGGACCCTGGTCCATCAATATTGCTCTAGGCGCACCAAATTTGCAGATAAAGTTTGATGCGAAAGCCCTTGCGGTGGATAACCCGGTGACCTCTGGTAAAGGCACTGCTACCGTGAGAAGGAATCTATTTCCATACTCGGATATTTTCGTGGGTCCCCAAACGTCCAGTGCCACTTTGTCAGATGCTTCCGCTGGTGTGTCCGTGATAACCATTTGCAGTCGGACCTTAGCCCTGAGTGTTTTTCCTTTCTGGCATATGCTACACCGATTCACGACTATAGTTACGTCATCCTTCATGTTCCGCCAATAATGGGTTCGGTTTAGACGGAAATAGGTCTTTTGTATACCCTTATGGCCTCCTGCCGCGGAACCATGGCATTCTTTTATTAATGCATATCGTTCGGGAGCGGATGGTACAACGAATGAATGTTTGAAAATTACTATCGTCACCTTCTGCTTAATGTGCAGCCTAAGGGCTTCTGTAATCGTATACCACGTTTGCTTCGGAATTATTTCGAAATCATATCCCAAGTGTATCGTGCTGACAGCTGATTCTAACAATTTTTTGTTTAGATCCTTAACACAGGATGTAATAACACACTTCAACGCTGTTTCATAAATAGTCCTCTTTACTATTAGTGCAAACATTGAGTATTTCCCAACCTTGGTCACTACAACTTCGCCAATGGTCGGAATGCATTGTTTTAATTTTTCGGAATTTACTAACGATTTCTCCCTAAGTAATTTCCCGATCTCACTGTCCAATTTGCAGTCAGCCGTGGTGAAGTACGCAATATTCCTCTTGTCGCTAGTCAAATACCGATCCGAGAATTCCAAAATGGGTTCGCCTATTTCCGGGATAGACGCGTCTTGAACCTCAGAACCGTGTGACTCCGGCTCTTCATCAGTCCCGCTGAAAGAGGTTGGATTTTCGGGATCTTCAGAATCGCCAAAGTGGCTTTCGTTATCCGACGAATCCTCAGTAGAGGTGCTCGGGAGCTTGCAATTTTCGGGACATTCTGAGTCACTAAGGTGACTCCCGTTATCAGACGATTGCCCGATGGCAATGATTTCGTTGGGCAACTCGTGCATTTCCGAATCTAGTAGATTCCTATATGGGGTGTAATGTGTATTTTTAAAATGTAAGTGGTGCCATTTCGTAGTATCCGAAACTTTGACATGAAAATATCTCGTCCTTATCGAGTCGTCGTCATAATGGACACAGATATTTACTTTAAAGTGCGATGCAAATAACCTTACGTGGTTATCATCTCCGTATTCATACGGGGACAATAAAATATTCCGTGCCCGTTCGGGTTCGGCAATTTCGTTGAAATGTCCTGTCATAACAAGAATTTTTCGTAATTCCCTTGGTGTTAATTACAAATCTTGGACCTTAATAAGGGAGTCAAATAGGAAATTGCTATCCTTTACGACTTCCTCGTCCCTGCTCAACAGCGCAAAAGGTTCCGCGCAATGTTCCTTCATTTGATAATTCAATAACGGATATTTTCTAGGACTCTCTGTTTCCGATGTACTCTTTCGGTCGGGGGGAGAGGGTGAACCACCTGGTTCATGCGTATCATCTCCGATATTTGCTCCGCTACTTTCCTCCCTCTCTTCATCGATGGGAGGGGGAATGCATTTTACTTCAGTCTCTCGAAGTTGGTCGTGCGATGCATTTGGATCCGAAGAGGGTAAATTTCTTTCGTCGCTCGACCCGTATGTAGCGACATTACGTACAGTACCGTCGCATCTCTCGGTTGCTTGCCTACTCTTTCCCTCTCTCCGATGTGGAGTGTGGGCTCCTTCGCTGGCGCGGAGAGGGCTGGGAGGTGTTGCGTACTCCGAGCCTCGGCGATCTGTCTCATCCATGTGTCCACTCGTCTTTGCTTCGATGCCTTTTTCGTCCGTGGAACTCGTTGCGCAATCCGACGCTCCGTTGTTCCTTCTACAGTGTTGCATGCAATTACTTGTACCCTTCGCAACGTTTAACACGGGTTCGCCTTGTTCGTCGCGCTCTTTACTCTTGGGCTTCGGCGTGTATGTTTTTGCCTCTCGACCATTCTTCCCTACTCTACCCGAATACTCCAAATCGCTTTCTAATGGATCGTCACTGACCCTCCGCACATCAACGATATATCGGCGTTTCGGCTGTTTTTCCAAAATTTCACCAGTTTCTGTAGCGGGATTTATAGTATCACCCCTTATGTGCGGGGAATTTACATTTTCCTCTTTGGTACCACTCATACGAGCGACGCTAGACATATTTTCGTCCGTTCCAGGTATGACGTCACTGGGTAGCCAGGAACCCATCCTGTCTTCCCAACGCGTTCTATAATCATGATCTCGATTATAAAGGAAGTCACCAATACCTCGTACGAGCTTCGGAGGCTCCTTACAATCATCGGCCGTGGATTCAGTATCCATGATTACCGTTGAGTCTAGTCGCGGTTTATCGGCTACAGTAGTCGGAGAATGGGAATTCTCGACTTTTTTCGCGATTGGCCGTATCGGTGAATTTGTGGTGTCCTCCCTCTTATAGTTCCTGCCAGAGCGTGTCCTTACGGTTTTAATGACCTGTTTGGGACTGGTTTGTGCCCTAGCATCATGTGTTTCCCATGTCCAATATTTGCTTACTGATGAGCCTTTTAACTTTCGACTAGGTGATTCCGTCCGATGCGTGGGTGCTCCATTTGTGTCGACAGGGTTCGTGGTTCTGTCTTAATGGCGTCGCTTTTTCTGTTGCGTGGGGTTACCCGAACTGGATTCCGAACGTTTCCGCGTCTGGTATTGGTGAAATCTTTTCAACCTCATAGATCTACGTTCGATAAGTTTTCGTTTTCTTAAAGGAAGCATTTTTCGAGCTTCTGGCGATTCCGCTTTCTCGTCGCTACTGGCCCTTTCCTCGCAACCTCCGTCTGTTGGATTACGCGACAGCGCGTCGGCGTTCACATTGCACTTTCCGGGCTTATGGGCCACTCCGTAGTCGTAGTCCTCGAGCTTTAGGTGAAAACGATGAAGACGAAGAGTCATATCTTTCATCGTTTTAAGATACTTCAGGGGTTCATGATCACTAACGGTCGTGAATTTCCGGCCATATAAGTATGGTCGAAATTGCTCCACTGCGAATACTGCAGCGAGCATTTCTTTGTCGCCTGTGGAGTATCTAATTTTGGCACCCCTTAAGCTCCTAGAGGCGTGAGCTACCGGCTGGTCTTTACCCACCTCGCCTTGCGAAAGAATTGCTCCTAGTGCATATCCTGAAGAGTCAGTAGTTGTGAGAAATGGTCGCGAAAAATCAGGTAGCTGTAAAATAGGGTCTGAACAAAGCTTTGATTTCAATATTTCAAAAGCTTCAGTTTGTTCTTCCGTCCAAACAAACGGAACAGTTTTCTTAAGTAAATTATTAAATAGATGGGCAATTTTCGAAAAGTTCTCCAGGAAACGCCGATAATATCCGGCAAGACCTAAAAACTGTTTAATTTGTTTAGCATTTTTGGGCCGTGGAAATTCCGCCACTGCTTGAATTTTTCGCGGATCTGGTTTAACCGTATTTTCAGGAATCAGATGACCGAGATAAGTGGCCTCCTTTCGCAAAAAGTTGCACATTTGGGGCTCTAAAGTTAGGTTGGCGTTAGCTAAACGTTTCATAAGACGGTCAAATTTCTTACCGTGTTCTTTGAGATTTTTCGCGTAGACGACTATGTCGTCTAGGTATACCAGTATTTCTGTCCTTTGTAATCCGGTCAACACAAGGTCCATCAGACGCTGGAACGAACTCGGTCCATTCTTTATGCCCATGGGCATCCGAGTGTAATCGAGATGTGCATAAGGCGTGGAGAACGACGTTTTATGGGCGTCTTGCTCATCCATTTTGATCTGGTGGAATCCCGATTTTAAGTCAAGCGTCGTAAAAAACGAGGCTTGTCCCAATTGATCGAGAATATCTGCGATATTGGGTATCGGGTAGGCATCGCGGAAGTTCACGGAAATCGATAACGAGCCTCCACCTCTTTTCTCCGTCCGGGCCGCACTTCTTCGGCACGACCCAGGCGGGCGAATCACATGGCGATGTTGACGGACGTACAATACCGGCCTTCAATTTCTTTCGTACAGCCGTATGTGAATATTAGCCCTTCGCCGATACCACTAAGGTCGTACTTTATGGTTGGGTCCGGATACATATCGCGGCGCATTTTAAAAGTTTAACTACATTAATTTCCGCGCCCGAGTCGATGAGAAAAGTACCCTCCATGTCGTGCAGATCAGCGCTCGCGAATCTTAATCTCGGGCAGCTAATGAACTCAGCAATACCGATTTTTGCTCTTGGATTTTCAATAATCTTACTTGATTTTTCGACTGGTTCTGAGGGTCGCTCGGTACTCCAGTCGCGGTCCGAGCGCCTTGAGAGTTTAAATGTTTCGGTGGCGATGCTGGCCCATTTTTCCTCTTATTTTGCCAACCGTTGCTCTCAGTTCGATAATTCGAGTTGGTAGGATTGCTTCGCGGCCCTTCCCGTTTGAACTGTTGTTTGCGCGCCCCGTTATCACGATTGCTCTCGTTCAGATTACGTTGCTAATCGCGAGTGTTTTGCGAAGAATTCGGCGCAGAGTGCGCGTAATTTCCATACCGCTGTTGGGCTCGTTTCGACTCTCGATTTAAAATCATACATTTATCTCGAATATGCCCGAAGCGTTTACAAAAACTACATTGGGTCTCGTTGTATTTTCTAGCTTCGCAGTTTGATTCGCTGTGACCCGGTTTATCACAGTACCTGCATAGTTCACCGTAGGGTACGAGGTTATCGTCGTGGGGATATGCGTTCTCGGAGCCAACGACTCGGGCCGATGCAGGCATTCTGTAATGTTCATCATAGTGTACGAAGTTATTGTCGCGGGGATACGCGTTCTCGGCGCAAACGACTCAGGCCGACGCAGGCATCCTGTAACGTTCCCGTTGGCCCGCTCGAGTTTCATCGCAATTATCTTTGGCGAAGTGTAATGCCGCTAGCCTGTTCGCGATCTCTGTAGCCTCGGTTAGGGTCTTTGGTTTCTCCATCTGTACCCTAAACTCCATTACCCCCTTAATCCGACTATAAATTGTTGTAAACATTTTTCCTCTAGTAATTTAATTAAACTATCGCGAACTTCGGTTGCATACTTCGATGCCGCCTCCGTAGCTGCAACCGCCGATGTATATAGGTCTGTCACACTTTGACCGAAATCGTCGACCGATTCGCCGGGTTTTTGTACTAAGGACGGTATTTTTGATAGAAATATATGAGGGTCATCGTGTCCTCCGTAACGTTTATTTAACACCTCCAGCAACTCTTCGACCGTCCCGTAATCGTCGGCCTCTCGCCAGAAACGCTCAGCCTTTCCCTGAAATTTTTCCTTTAGCAAAATTTTGAAAAGATCCCGACTATTATTGGGTAATATTGTTAACGCGGATCTACACGCTCTCGCAAAATCTTGGTAATACTCACGATTTCCGAAACAGTCGGGTATCGTGTATATTACATCTCCGGCTGATGGACCTAAAGACAACACTTGCTGCTTGACGGATTCTGTCGCGTTATTTTCCATCAAAGGTTTACGTTCGGTATTTTCGGGAGAATTTTCTCGCGAGCTTATTGTGGGTGAATCCTGTTCGTTCGCCGTTTCGTGTCCTCCCGCGGGGGATCGCCGGTTTCGTTTCCGAATTTGCTTTGCTACGGGAGAACCGAGTATATCGCGAACCTTTCTCATTCAATACGCGTTTCCCTCAAAGTTCTAAAGATTTTTTTTGTTTTTTTCTCTCTGCCCGGAATATTTTCTTTAATATATATGCATATATTTCTTTATTATTACCTGCGTTTTTTGAAATATAATAAAGTCGTGTAAAGTAACGGCAATTGATAACAGTTTTATATAAAATGGCTAAGGCAAAAGTCAGGTGGAAAATGTAGCGACTTACCCGCAAATGATCCGTCGAGCTCCGATCAGGGTGATGATGATCAGGAAAAAATAATCAGGAAAAAACTGCATTTCGCGGTCATCGTGGGAACGGTTTGATTTCACCCTCTTGGAAACAGCAATCGTCTTTGGAATGAAACGCTACAGTTCACAGTTTATAATTTATAGTTCACAGTTTATAATTTATAGTTCGTTCGGACGCTGCGCGCGAATTCTTTTTTTTTTTTTTGAATCCACACTAAGGAGATTGATACTCCATGCGAATGAGACCACTATCTATGATTCAAACACTTGTGGATCCCACTTCTGACACCATTAAATTTTGTTACGTTTCTTGATAAACGTAACGCGCGAATAAAAAGAAACGAAAGCGCGAATAATTGTTTTTAGTTTATTTTCTCGATGCGCCCAGCATCCGTACAGTGGTTCCGATTGCACTATAAGTACCGAGCCCGGGTCTCTGACTTAAGATCGCGACGTTTTGTACGGTGGTTCCGATTGTTCGCGCTATAAGTACCGAGCCCGGGTCTCTGACTTAAGATCGCGACGTTCCGGGTCAGAGTTCCGTCAAAAGTCTGTCCTGTCCGACGTTCGATGTCTAATTATCATATACTGGTCGCAAAGTCCATCGGCGAAGACCCCAAGTCGCCGAGCCTTCCTGCTGACGTCCGCATGTTTCCTTCCTGGGAACCCGCTGAGGACACATTTTTTTGTCGTCCCAAACTCTCGTCCGTCGCCAAGCAATTTGCTAACGTTTGCAGCTTCCCACCGAAGAAATGCTTAGCTATTGTTTTAATTGAAATGTAAGAGTACAACGCGATAATTATCCGATTTCACATCTTTGCGCGAGACCGGATATGGAGAGTCTCGTTTCTTATAATTATCGCGTATACTTTATATTATAATTTACCCATAATCGACCGTTATGATCGTACGATCGTAACAACCTCGAATCATTAAAGTCTGACAACACTGGAATATTCATAGCATAGAAAAATCGATCAAGTTGGGTGCGATAAATATTCTGAGAATTAGACACATTTACTTTATACTAGTATTTAGAACACCAGGAAAAATGTCTATTCACTCAGTCTAGAAAAGATTATATCATAGGAAGAGAGACAAAACAAGACTTTCCACCTTATGAATGAAAATCTGTGTTTAAAATATGTAGGTCAAGAAGGATTTCGGAACATCATGTCACGAAACGAGAAAATGAAAATATAGATGCTAGATGGAACAAATTTTGTAATTGATATGTAGGATAAACGGACTTGTCTTAGCCGGCAGGTCCCGCGCATCAGGGGGTCGACGTTAGGTCTTTTAAACGCGTTGAGACCTGCTTAGAGGATTTTCTAAATTAATTTTAAAATGGTCGTAGCAGTTTTGTGTGAAGGGACTCATCGGTTTCGTCGCTATTGGAGATCATTGAGTTACGCTAACCACCTGTCAAGACGACGGTCATATTGATGGATAGATTTCCCCGACGAGAGAAAATTCTGAAAGGTGAATTTTAACTTACAACATGACAAGGGAGAGGTCAAAGCCCTCATTGCATCACTAACGAGTAACAGGTTTTTAAAATTTGTGTGAAATTTAAAAACTAGGTCGTCGATATACGAGATTGGGCCAGACACCTCCAAACTGGTATTTAGACTAATGGAAATCTACGCTTTCAATTGATCAAAAAAAAAAGATATGTAATATGCGAAATATGTCGGTAACGGTGTGCCATATTGAAAGAGAGATTTCCCAACAGGGCACGCTTAAAAGATCGAAAGATATACGCATAACGCTACAGCATTAATCTTCGAAAACACAAAGGGACCGTCCACGAAGTCCTTGCATCATCTGTAACGTTGAATTTTTCTTTATTTCTTAAAAAAATTACATATACATAATTATTAAATTTGCACACAATTTGTCTCAACTATTATGAGTATTCTGTACTCTTTCTCTCTCTCTCTCTCTCTCTCTCTCTTTCTATGTGTATGCGTGTGTGTATGTGCACGATTTACTTATTGTTGTCGATGCAAAGGGTAGTGTATTTAAGCACGAGGAACAGTAAGAAATGTCCCAGTCGATTACGCATAGTTAAAAGGGAGGTTTCGGTGAAAAAGTGTGTAGTGGCAAGCTTTTGATAAAAATAGTGCACGTGCTCGGAGTAGTGTGTCGATTGATTGATTGGCGTTTCTAATGAAAAAGTGAGTGAAAAATTGGGAGAAATATTTGAAACTGATCAAAGATCACTATAGACCAAAATGGTGAAAATACGGATGACATACACTCCCTCGCTACTCAAATTGGGTATCAAGAAACTCAAAATTTTGAGTTTCCAAAATTTTAAAACCATCGACACATTCGCCATTATTCTCTGTCGAAATCGGGGGCAAGATGGCGGAAGTAGAAGCATATCAATCTCCAAATGAAAAGCGTGCTCGCATGTCGCCTATAGTGCAGACAGGTATTCTCAATACACCAGCGTTGCTTTTGTCAACGACGTACTCATTCAACAAATCATCGAGTAAAAGACTCTGTGTTGGTATGGCACCTACGGATGCAGATTTATTCATACCCGTTGTAAAAATTTATAATAACCAATCATCAACTGGCCGAGAATAAGTTTCCCGAAGATAAAAATATGTTGAAAACACCTGAAAAACATATCGATGTCGAGAGTGCTAACCAGCCACCACCGAGGAAGAAACAAAAGAAGGAAGCATCTGACACAAGAATATTGAGAAGGAAAACTTTTACCCCCTCGATCGTAATGCACAAATCTACATTTGACGGTTTGAAAAGAATAGTGATCGGTGTCGAAGAACGAATGAAAATGCTCAATGAAATTTTCGAAGATGTAAAAAAATGTAGATTTCGAATCGAGGATGAAATTCTAAAACATCTTCTTTCACAAAATTACAAAAATTTACCTTGCGATTTGCGTATCGAACAAATTCTTTTTGACAATCGGGAAGAAATGTGTAATTCCATGAAATCACAAATGTCAAAGGCATTCTTTGCATATAGTTTGTTAAACATAACTGTGTATGAACTTATCGTACTATTCTTAGAAGTAATCATCGAAAATACAAAAACCACGTTTAATGCTGCACTTTAAAATTGACATGTATCATCATTCAAGCTGAAATAAATTACTTTTTAAAGTTCCCACGTCTTGCCCATCTGTCACCTGATAGCTTTAAGCAAATGTTTCATTCAGAAGGAACACTTCTTCTAAGATGTGTCGCATTGGTCTTTGATGTTGGAGCGTCGTCGTTTATTTCTGTTTTAGCCTGGTGTGTATGTGCATGCGTGTGTGTGCATGTGTGTACGAATAATATACTCACTTTACGCCTGTATTTATACTTATATACGGCAATTTCCGGAAAGAGGATGTAGCCGCATATGTTTCGGATTTTCTGACTTGACACAAATTATACTTTCAATAACTCGGTTTTGAAGACGCTTGCAAGCATTGTCGAAGGGGGCGACACCGGTTAGTCTTGTCAAACGCGGATCCCCATCTTCAATATTCGCGAAAATCAAGCTCGCGAATGCCCGGGAGGGGGAGCTATTCGCGCTAAATGAGCTCGCAAAGGCCGCGGCTGAAGGGGAGCTTTTCGCGGTAGATAAGCTCGCGAGAGCCCAGAACGCGCCTCGCCGCCGCCCGCCGCCGCGCCGCCGCCGCCGCCGCGATTATATGGATGTTTTCGCGTTATGTATATTTATCGGTATATCCTATTATTATTATTACGACAAATCAGTCACTTACATCAGACTATCGCGTACAGACGTTTCGAAAAATGTCGTCAAGTTTAAAAGTTTCTATGGATACACGGTGGAAACACCCCTGGACGTGCCTGGTATGTGGCCCTACAGGATGTGGAAAAACAATTTTCGTGACCAAATTTTTAAAAAATTTACCCCTAATGGCGGGATACCTCGTTCGATAGAGTGATTTTTTATTACAGCGAATGGCAAGCTGAATATCGTGATAAAATTATTGCAGCTGGTAAGTCAACCGCTGCGCAACTTGGGATCGAATTCCGAGAAGGTTTACCAAACCCTGACGATTACTCAAAGGACAACGACTTTAAAAAGTTGATTATAATCAACGATCTTATGCGCGAATCGTCAAGTAATACAATCATGGATCTTTTTACCTAAGGCAGTCATCATAAAAATTTCAGTGTAATTTTCATAACGCAAAATATTTTTCACCAGGGACGTGGACAGCGCGACATTTCACTTAAGGCCAATCACCTAGTTTTGTTTAAAAATCCTCGAGACATGGCTCAAATTCAGCATCTTGCACGGCAAGTATATCCGGAAAATTCAAAGTTTCTTCAAGAAGCTTACAGAGATGCAACTTATCGCCCGCACGGTTATCTTCTCTTAGATATTAAACACACCACATCGGATGATTTTAGATTTCGTACATGTATATTTCCGAATGAACAACCGCACGTTGCATATGTATCGAAACGTAAATGAACAAAAGTGAACAAGATTTGAAAAAAAAAAACGCGCACAATCAATTATTATTCTCAGTATCCGGTTAATCGCGGCGATGACAGTATCGACTGTTGGAAAACATAAAAATAACAAAAATAATCTCCTCACAATAAATCGTAAAGATAGAAATCCTGCACAAAGAGGATACTGCAGTCTTCCGTGTTTTTCACCCTTTGGAAAAAAAATATCTGGCTTTATTACACGCTCTGTGTCGTGCTGATAAACAACAACGTAAAGCTCTACTGAAAACCGCCGACAAAAAACTCGTTAAATACATCTGCGAGTGTGCGCTCAATGTACTGCGAGGTGTTATTTCTTTAAAATCACGAGAGAAGAGTTTACTTCGAAAGCATAAACAAACTTTACGCACGCTTGTCTTGTCTGCGAAGAAAAGGGGTCAAAGAAGGTCTAGACAGATCGGTGGTGGTGGTGGTGGTTGTACTGGTGGATGCTGTACGTGGAAACGGAAAAGACGGCTTTTTTACAAACAGGTGGAAATTGGATACCGATTCTTTTAGCACCAGTTATCAGTGCTATTTTCTCGAAATTACTCGGAACCAGCAGTGATTAAAAAACATTACCTTATGGAGTATGCAAAAAAAATGATACTAGTTCCCGAAAGTGAGGTACGCGGTGCGAATGACGATAAGAGAACGGCACACCCGGGACGGCACTTTCGAGATTGGACGAGGAATTATCGTGTATTCTCCAGGGTGGAAATAATGAGACGTTTGATTGCGATGATATTTCCACGTTTAAGATTAAAGACGGTGAGGCAGCAAAAATTTTTAATGAACGTGGTAAACTCGCTCGGTACATTCGAACGCTTCAAAGATATCTCCATTTTTTCATCAAACAATTATAGGGTGAAAAACGAACAAACGTACAGAATGCAAAAGATATCAACGGTATTGAAGATATTGGTCATATCGAGAATGAGGGGGGGGGGGCGGAACATCAACAAAAACAGAATTCGCTAAACAGTGGACAGGTAATTTCTAAGACTCAACATGATGAAGCAACCTCTAAGGTAAAGGATATGATTCCAAAGATAAATCCGATTGCTATCTCTAAAATTCTGAAAAGTATTCCTATCTCGTATAGACCAAAAGCTTTGAAGTTACTAAATCATCTACATCGCTCGAAACGTATTTCCTGGGACAGTGAAGGTATTGTAAGTATCGACGGATATGAACTTATCGGGTCTGACATTGTCGATCTCGTCAACGATGCAACACGTTCGCGAAAATGTGCACGACCAGTTGGTCGCGAAGAGTTTATCCGTGCTCTTCGTGCAGAACGTATCCCGCAACGTTCCGTCGGTAACAAATCTTTGTGGAACCTTGCGGCGACCCCGCGATTTGGTAAAAAATCCAGAGATGTTATAAACGCTGCGAGATTACGAAAAGACTTGTCGAAAAGTGTCGTCAGCGGCGAAGAAGAGGAGAAGGACAGTGAAAGTGAGAGAGAAAGAGTGAAAACGCCACAACGCAAACACGATAAATCAGGACAGATGGAATGGCTGGACCTCGAAATGTAACGGAAAACGATCTCGAGCGCATCTACTACGATCCTTCACATCCCGTCGGCTACTCGGGTGCCCGAAATATTATTCGTTTCAAAAAGCATCGCTTTTCCGAGAAAAACATTCACGAGTGGTTAAATCAGCAAGATGCCTACACTTTACACAGGCCTATCAAACGAAGTTTTCAACGTTTAAGATATTCCGTTACAAATATTGACGACCTTTGGGAAGTCGATCTCGTAGATTTACGATCTCTGAGGACTTACAACGACAATAAAAGCTACGTGCTTGTCGTCACAGATGTATTGAGTAAATATGTATGGGTCGAATCACTTCGAGATAAAAGCGCCCTTGAAGTTCTCGCCGGGTTTAAAAGAATTTTCGGTAGAAACGATGGTCGTACACCGGTCGTTCTTCAGACAGACCGCGAAAAAGAATTTATCGGTAAAGCGGTGCAAAATTATCTGCGTGAAATAGACATTCAATTTCGCGTTACTCGTAGCAACCCCGATGTAAAAACAGCGATCGTTGAACGGTTCAATGGTACCCTGAAGGAGCGAATATGGCGCTATTTCACACATAAAAATACCAGGCGTTACGTTGATATTTTGCAAAAAATTACCGACGCGTACAATAACTCTTTCCACACAAGTATAAAAATGATACCGGCTTCGGTAACCTTATTCAACGCCCACATTGCACGTCAAAATATCGAATCCAGATATCGCTCGAAAAGCAGACACAAGTCGTATAAATATGAAATAGGTGATCACGTTCGAATCAGTAGTGCTAAAAACGCATTCAAGAAAGGCTACGAACGAGGCTGGAGTGAGATTTTTCGTATAAAGGCCGTTTTAAAACGTCAAAATCTTTTGGTTTACGAGCTCGAAGACTTAAACGACGAAGAGATTGAGAGCTATTTTTATCCGAAAGAACTAGGGGCAGTCTCGAAAATCCGAACAGAACCAGAATTTAAAATTGACCGTGTAATTCGCTCTAAAGGTCAAGGTGCGAAGAAACAATACTTTGTTAGCTGGGTTGGTTATCCCGAAAAATTCAAGTCGTGGATCTCTGCTAGTAGTTTAAATAGTCTTTAAAAGTGCATCACTCACAAATGGATGAGTTTTTTCTAGTTTTACCCAGTAACAGTAGTATGAAATATTTTCCCGATAATACAACTACAAGATTCACGACAGTTCTTCCCAAGGAAATTGAATTAACAGGGAACTGGTTAGTGGGATTATCGGAAATTCACGTACCTTACAGTGTTGTACATATAAGACGTAATAATAATTCATTCACATGGAAGCTTGGAGATTGGGGCCGATGGACTGCAAGTTATCGATACAACCAGTGTTAATATTTCCGAAGGTTATTACAATAGTATATCTGATTTTGTAGACGGAATCAACGATCGTCTAAAAGTTTTTTACGACCAATTTTCAGACGGCATACACTTACAATTCAATTATGCAAATCCACGCGGGGGCATCGTTTCTTCGTTTTGTGCGCAAAAAGATTATAAAAAATCACATTACTTTCTTTTTCACAGTTCGGTAAATAGGATTCTCGGACTTCCCAATATAGCGAACATTACTCGTAAAGAGGGGGAAGAAACTGATAAGAAAAATCAGATACATCGTTACTATCCTGCTAGTTTATCCCGAGCGATCCATGATCAGTTATTTGTCTACACCGATATTTGCGAACCAAACATTGTCGGTGATTCCCAAGTGACTTTGTTGCGAATCGTTAATGTAGGCGGAAAAAATTATAATTACGGTGAAACTGTGGTAAGGCGTTTTTCACCACCCAATTACATTCCACTTTTGTCGAAAAGATTTCGCGAAATTACAATAGATATAAGAAACCACCCAGGGGTACCAATACCATTCGAATACGGAACGTTGACCGTAACTCTTCACTTTAAAAGACAATATTGAATGGTGTACAATGTTGAATAATAATAATTACATCACATACTACGACGAACAGGCTGGTAGTGGTTTTGGTGGAAACTTGTTGGGTAAAGGTCGACAAATTCAAAACGTTTATGTCGGTTCTCTGGATCAGCGCGGTCGCGGAATTGGGTTCTCGGAGGATTGTTTAGACGTATATTACCCTTATTAGGTGAAGGAGCGACTGCAGTTGGTAAAGAGGCCTTACGTGCTGGAATAAATGTTCTCGATGATGTCGGCGAGAATAAGGTTTCATTCAAGGAATCGTTAAGAAATCGCGCCAAAGAATCTGGCAAAAACCTCACAAGCAAAGCAAGAGAGAAACTTTCAAAAATGATGTCTGGTTCGGGGTATAAAAGTTTATCAAAAATAGATCCTTTTCAGTATTCATCTGGTAATACGTTAGTGCATGTCACACAGCGACGTCGTCGACGCAACGCCGGTAAATTACGCAAAACCAATTCGGGGCGTGTTTCGAAACGAAAGATAAATAGTTCTCGAGGGAAAAAGAAGAAGACGGTAAAGAAGAAGAAGAAAACTCAGAAGAGAAAGGAGAAAAATATCGTAAAGTGTAGGAGTAGAAAACGAAAGCGTAATATCTGATCAAACGACATATTTAGATAAAAATAGAAATAATTACATTTCTCCATTCACACTCGTGCGAGTGCATGAAATCCAAGCTCGACCTCTTCACCTTACCTCCAACACAAACGACGATCGAGAGCTCGCACTGGGTGCATTATAAACCCGTTTCTTCGTTAACAGATGACTCGCCGATAGAATTTGTTGTACCCGGTCATGAGTACATTGACCTTGCGCATACTATGATTAGTCTCAAAGCTCGTATTCACCCCAACGATACAGAAGACAACGCGAAAGTCGCGCCTGTGAATAACTTTTTGCATTCAATGTTTAATCAGGTAGATGTTTTCTTTAACCAAAAACTAGTATCACCACCGAATAATACCTACGCCTAGAGATCGTACATTGAGTCATTATTGAATTACAGTCCAGCGGCAAAATCTTCGCACTTGACTTCGACGCTATGGTATAAAGACACTGGGGATCATATGGATTCATTACCGTCAAGTACGCATAATGTTGGACTGGCTAACCGTAAAAAATATACTGAAAATTCTCAAACAGTGGATCTCATTGGACATTTGCACTCCGATATTTTCAATCAGGATAAATTCATGTTAAACGGAGTCGAAATAGGCTTACGACTCGTCCGCTCTAAAGATTCGTTTACACTCATGGACGAATCGGTAGATGGAAAATTGTCAGTCAATATCAACGATATTACGTTACTAGTACGTCGAGCCAAGATAAACCCAGGTATACTTCTCGCACATGCCAAAACCTTGTCAAATACTACAGCGAAGTATCCTCTCATAGTGGAATACTGAGTGATACACTTGATAACGTTATTCTAGGGCAGTTACCGAAAAGGGTGGTTATCGGTTTTGTCGACAATAAAGCTTTTAACGGCGATCGTCGACTTAATCCATTCAATTTTAAAAATTACGGTATAAACTTTTTATCGCTCTACGTTGACGGTACACAAATACCTAGCAAACCTATACAGCCGAAATTTCAAAACAAATTCAAAACTATTCGTGGAAGCGTATCACACACTGTTTTCAAGTACAGGTATTCATTTTATGAACGAGGGGAACGAAATCTCCAGGGATGAATTTGCAAATGGCTATTGTCTGTTTGTTTTCGATCTAACGTCTGATCTTTCTGCAAGTTGCGCTACTCATTGGAACCTCGTAAAGAGCGGTTGCTTACGTATAGAGGTACGCTTCGATGCCGCTCTTGAAAATACCGTAAATTGTATAGTCTACGCAAAATACGATAATGTTTTAAAAATCGACTCTTCACGTCAGATTATTACTGATTACAATGCCTAAATTCGTAAAGAGAGGGGACACTGTATCGTTTAAAAGGCTGAAACCGAAGGAAATCTGACATTAGTTACACGATCCCAGTTGAGTATAACGGTACAAGTATGGAGTTTATCGTCGACGTTCAAAGTTTTTTAAACAAAAAGCAAAATTTCATTCCAAAAGAGATCGCTGTTGTTTGCATCGAGAAAAACTATATTGGTCACTGGATTCTACGATCGAACGATAATTTCTCCGAATTACCTGACAATTCGCGAAAGACAAATTCGTATCTCTCCGAGCATCATCACGGGATCGAGTGGTTCGACGGTGAATCAGACACGTGTAAAGTATTTCACTCACTTCAAGAAATCACGCGACATGCGAGTCATATTTACGTACGTGGATATCAAAAAAAAAGATTTCTGGAGAAAATTATTATGAGACCATTCACAAATTTAGAAGAAAACCCGGATGCTCCAAAGTTCGCCGAAATTCGATTGAATGAAACGTTCTGTATCTATCATGGACTCACAGTCTCTGAAAAATACACGTGCGCCCTGAATAATGCTGTAAATTTGCGAGAGTGGCTGATTTCGCAAAAATCCGCTTCTGACGACAACAGCAACATAGACAACAATAAAAGTCAAGATTGGAGTTTGCCGCATTCCATCTCGTCGTCGTCATCGTTATTGTGTGTTTCTACAGAAACTAGTTTCAGTTTCATCGCCGAAGATTGCAGTTCGGAGGCACCTAACAAAATCGCCAATGAATACGAAACAACTGTTACGATCCCTTCAATACATCCAAGGGCATGCGAAAGGCGTGTATCCGGCAGATCTGATTCCTCTGGTGTGGACGAAACCTGCGGTACTAATCGCTAACACGGACGATAAAACAAAACCAGGTTCGCACTGGGTAGCATTCTACGTTGACAAATTTTTCAATGGGATCTTCTTTAACAGCTGTGGATCACCACCATTCATCACGCATCACATTCTTCGCCTCCGACGCAATTGTAAGACAATCCGTTGAAGCGACAAGTGTCTTCAGAGCTTTACTTCTTCTGTGTGCGGTCAATATTGCCTTATGTTTTTGTATAATATGTCTAACGGTTATAGCTTATATGATTTTCATCCGAATTTCTCTACTGACACTAGAAAAAACGATTACGTTGTGAGAAAATGGTACGAACAGTTTTTAAGAAAATATAGATATTCTAGGAATAAAAAAAATGATGCATGTATCAATTACTCGTTTAATTATGACGGTCAATATATTAACAAATGTAACCAATTGTGTACGCTTAAAATATACTATGTTTGATTAAAATACAATGTTTTCTTATTTTATCCTTGTCCTTCGTATATTTACTAATTTAAAAGACCTCATACATTTTCGACATTCATTATTCTAGTTTGTAATTTTATATTATTTTGTATAGTATAATTTCTAACTTACTTCTTGAATCTTATCTCCCCTCGTCTTTAAGATTTTCCTAGAAAACTGCGTCACTCGAACATGCGCCACATGTGCGCTTCAACACCGTAGGAAATTACAGACTCTCGTTTCGACCTGCAAGAGGAGTGACACGCGCGCAACATGTATATATAAAGGTCATCGATGTGTTGTGTAGGTAAATATTAATAGACATCATAACCAACAAAATATTACAACCAATACGCAGTCTGTGAGTGGTCGTTGAATCATGACCTACCTCAAATTCTCGCCAAAGGGACCCCGTACAGATTCGTTTATGTACCGCTAGTGACCTCACAACGGCGTTATCATTTATTATTATTATTTGTTTATACGCACATTGACTTTAAAGAACCATTATTAATACCTGTCTGACACTAATTACGCAATCATTGGGGGATTAGCACAGTCTATATTATTTTTTCATTCATAACTTATTCTAGCTTACTTCTGAACCTTATCTCCCCCTCGACTTTGAGATTTTCCTAGAAAACCGAGTGTCTCGAATATAAGTCACATGTGCGTTCCAACGACGTAGGAAATTTCAGTTTCTCGTTTCGACCTGCAAGTGGAGTGACACATGCGCAACATGTCATAAAGGTCAGTGGAGCGGTGTCTAGGTAAATATTATTAAACAATAAGGAGGAAGTGGGGTGTGGACTCAACTCTTCTCCAAAGGAGCCCACGTACCTATATGTTTATCGCAAGCTCATTATCGTTATTTATTACCGTCTTTATTATTCGTTTATACGCAAACTATCAATTAATCATCATTATCAACACGCATCTGACTTTAATTACCCAATTATTGATATTTATTATCGTCTTTATTAATTGTTTATGTAACAATTAACCACGAAGCACTCGTGTATCAGGTGGCTGAACCATGACCTACCTCACCGTCGTGCCAAAGGTTGTCCGTACATTTTTGTTTACGTCCGACGACTGGCCTACCTCACATGGCGGCCATGGTGTTGTTTACAGTCATGAATTAATATTTATTTGACATTAATTACCCTATTAACATTATTTATTGACATTTTTATTGCTTGTTTTGACATTAATTACCCATTAATAACCATTATCACCTAATTATGAGGTCATTAACCCCTGACCTATCCCAAGGCGCGCGTGCCGTCTGGCGCCAGACCTACCTCAAGATGGAGGAGTGGGGGGTGTTTACGTCTGGCTATCGGGGCCCTGTGCTACTGACTTTTCATTATCACGTTTAGACTAAAATGTGCATCAAAATTGACTCTTGCCCGTCATTAATTATAAGCATCTAGTACATCGGAGTTGGTACATCGGAACAGATGGGTTGGAAAATATACAAATTCCTCGCTTAAAATATCAGCTAACTAATGTTTCCGATATAAGGTAAGTAAGATGGAGAATATAGTAAACTTGTAAGAGAAGTTTAGACTGAGAGGAATTTTTCAAGTATAATAATAAATTTGAAATTAAAATATTGCCTCGAGTATTTGCGAGATGTTTTTGGTGTTGGTAGAATATTATTGTGGGTATAAGGTGGATGGTCAAATAATCAATATATACGAAATTATGTCCTTTGATTGTCAATCTTAATTATTAGTAAGGTGTTCGTTAATATCTGGAGTAGATGCAATTTATCTTTAAAATATGAATACTACACGATAACGCCATAGTCGAAAGGTGTATGCTATGGAAATATTGAAACTATATAAATGAAGTTAAGGAATATTAATAGTGTCAGGATTATTAGCAGAGATTTTTACGAAATAAATTTATAATATAAGAAAATTACAAATTTTGAAAGTGAATATTACGTGCTTTGTATGTAGAGTGCGAGCAGAATATATTACAAGATGCAATAAGCAAAAATAAAACACGATGTTTTGAATGGGACATATTGAATATTGTGAGGAATTAAATGTAACTAAGGAATTATATAATTACCGATCTACATTAAACAATATGTTTATTATGAATATAGTCGACACCAAACTTATGACTTATAAAGAATCATATTAATAACTGTGAATGCTTTGGCTTATAATTTACGAAATCTCCTTGATAGGTGTGAGTAAGAAATTTCAGACACGGGCAATGGTACTGATCTCAATTTATTTCGTTCGCACCTTTGGTCAAGATGAAATAAAAGAAGCATTATTGTCATCAGTTACGTGAATGCATTCAGATTTAAGAAAATATACAACACATTGTAAAGGTGTTTCAAAGCTCCGATGTACTAGATGCCTATTATTAATGACGGGCAAAAGTCAATTTTGATGCACATTTTAGTATAAATGTGGTAATGAAAAGTCTGACAAACAGTGCAAATATTGTAAATATGTACGCGTTATAATATGGGTAATTCTACTGAAAAGGACCCGTTTCCGAAAAATTTTCAAGGCAAAATTTTTTTATGAAATTAAATATTGTTACTTTTGAAACATGTTTAGGGTATAATCTAAAGTGAAAATATGATGTTGCGCAAAATTCATTATTATTATTATAAATTTTATAGCCCTTCTCAAATGTTAATATATTAACATAATTTTAACTTCGTATTACAAATTATTCATTTTATCCAATTAACTAGAAATGTGTTACTCGGGGATTTTGGGGTCGCTGATTTCGAATCCGGTGTCAGATTTTTGAAATTCAAAATTGGGTTCCAATATGGCAGACCAAAAACAGAAAAATTGCTCGATTGACTAGAAGTTTGTTTAGGTGGGGATTTTTGGGGTTCCTAATAAGGAATCTGTTGTCAGATTTTTTAAATTCAAAATGGCGAATCCAATATGGCGAACCAAAATTCGAAACTTTTTTATTTAATATGAAACTTGATAGTCGCAGAATTTTAAGATTCATTATAACAATATGGACATTCGAAAATATGTTACTATCTTTCGTGAACTATACATAAATAAAATATAAGAAAAAATCAAGTTTATGATATTTTAATAATTAATCCTTATTTATTAGCTTACATATTTATATGATATAAAATACTAAACTTGATTTCTTGATAAACGTGATTCCGTAACTATATATGTGAATGCCGAACGTGATTCTGATCAACTATAAAATGTTTTGAGGCACGGTTAAACGAGAAACAATTTAATGTAACTATCGCCTTTTCGCAAAATTTGTTATTACTAGTTTGCCAACCACACTGTAAAAACAAATAATTAAAATGATTACATCTTAAAATCAGCCAATGTATAGTGCATAAGTTTGTCCTTGTTTATGCGGTCTTGTTTACATTACACTTGACTTTCAGTCAACTTTCTTGCTTAATTTAAGTATTTCTTTTTACAGTGCACGTAACTAAAGTCACTGAATTTTATTAACATCAATTCACACAGCGAAGACAAAATTAAATGAAAACTTACCTTACTTCTCATTTTCAGGTAATTCGGAACACTTTTACAAAATTGGTCCGCAAAATTGGATCTTCCATTTTAAATTTCTAAAAACTAACATTACATTTGGAATCAGCGACCCCGAAAATCCCCGAGTAAAGATTTTCAGGTAAATCGGAACTCTTTTACAAAATTGGTTCGCCATATTGGATCCGCCATTTTGAATATCAAAAATCTGACAACGGATTCGTAATCAGCGACCCCAAAAACTTATGAGTAACAAATTTCTAGTTCATCTGAGGGAAGGAAATATTATAAGTTTATCGAATATGCCTACAACTAAATAGGTATTTTCTGGACATATTGTTGTTTATAATTATATCTGTAGTATAAATAATATAGGATTTATAACTCCCGTATATGTTTACAGTAACATTTTTTAAAATGTTTTGAATGATTAATTATAAAAATACAGGTAAATGAATATTGTATGCGGTTGCCGAAAATGGCTTCGGAGATCACCAAGCTTCGGAGATCACAAATCGATATATTATTAGATTTTAGATAAAAATCGAATGCTGTAACGAAAAATTCTTCTAACACCACTTTAGGACTAATTAGTACTTAAATTTTAAGGCCGTAGGATTCGATTTTAGTATATTAATACATATTTATTGTTAAAAATAGGTGGCTTCGGAGATCACCCGGATTTTTACTCGGAAAAAATCATAATGTTTGAGTAATTATATAAAATCCAAATAATTTTTAACACTAAATTGGCCTTATACGATATAAGTAGTATAGCTTAAAGTTATTTTTCATGCATTTTAAAAAATTATTTGTATTGTTTTTATACGTTATAATGAATAATTACAATGAAATGCAATTTTTATGAAAAATATGCAACGACTTTGCAAACGCGTGCTATGAAAATGACGTATTAAATTTTCTCTATATACGTCAAAAGTTAGCTAATATATTCTAGTTTAATTATTTTATTCAAAATTGCAAAAAAATATACGTTATATTGGAATTTCATTGCGAATCTTGGAAATAGCGATGGTGACGCATTTCGGGGCCCCTTTCAGGAGAATGGGCTACTTGCATCAAAATTTTTTGTTAGTTTTTATTGGATCATTATAAAGTATGGGTTAGATTATTACATACAAAAATACATTCCTGTGTTTTTTGTGAGTTTTTATATATTTTTTGAACACTTAAAGTTCGTCTACTTTTGAAACGGCCTGTTTTGCGTGCCATTCAGGCGTGACGTCACTGTTCACTCTGTAACCTAACCTTTCTGCCCCATATATACAAACAATACAAAACTCCGAAATCAGTTGAATTCCAATATTGAAAATGTCAACACAAAATAGAAAGCCAACAAATTTTAAATACTGCTTTATGCCAAATTGTTCAAACAATTCAACTAATTCACCACAGAAAACCTTTGTTGCTGTGCCAAAGGGTGCAATTAGAAAAGAATGGTATAAAATAGCTTTAAGTAATGATGAAGAAATGTGTAACAGATCTTTGAAATCTTCATTATATTGTTGTGAAGATCATTTTAATGTAAGTAAAATGTAATGTATTAATTCATTTTATTTCAAAGTATGATTTTGAATCCAGTTTTTGAAATACATTTTTAGATGAATACAAATTTTACGTAAATGAATGCGTACTTATGTGAACCTATATATTTACGTAGTATTTTTATTCGCATATATAAGCTCAACAGCTTTGTGAAGGGAATAGGAATTGTGTAATACACTCTTTGTTTAAAAAATATAATCGCTTTATAAGGTGTGTAATAATGTTGAAGTCGCTATGTCTAACGTCTATATCACTTATCGTAGAAGTTCATCTGTATTGAATTCAGATGAATGAATATTGTACGTTTATATGGATTCTTAATCGACAATGTAAGTATATAAATATAAACTTCATATAATGCTTGTGTAGATAAGAGAAGATGTAGAAAATTATATGGAAGTTTCCTTAATGAGAAACGTTAGAGTCCTGCTAAAGAAAGGAGTATTTCCTCGGCTGACATGCACTGCAGCGGCAAATGAAATAAATCCTATTCAAGTAAAAAGTTGTGGTGATTTATGTTCAGTCCAGACAAGTTCAGTCGGAGCATGTTCTATTGAAGAAAATTTACCACCTATAAGTTTGGTTCAGACAAGCTTGGACCAAGTAAGTTCAGCCCAAGCAGGTTCAGAGCAGATAAATGCGGACCAAGAAAGCTCCTACCAGGCAAGTTCAGTCCAAGTGAGTTCAGACCAAGACTATTATATTGTACCCGCCCTCTTGGACAGTGAACTTTTAACTTTTGAATATCAGTGTTCTGTAGAAGATAGTGAAAGATTGGTCAGAAATGTTGGTATTCAATGTAACCAACAATCTTATAACAAGAAATTTCGCAGCAAAGGAGTGCAGTGCAAACCAGAAGTGTGTGATGCAGGTTTCTCATGCATAAATTGGCGAAAGCGAACTGAATTGTCTCCCAAGTCACCAAATCCATCATCATCACATACGACCGATGTAACCACTTTAAAATCACTTGATGACACGTTAGAACAGTGCGACGAGTATTTAACTTTCTCTTCAGAATTAAGTAGTGAAGGCAGGAAGTGTGATGAAGTTGGAAATAAACAATCCATTCTGGATACAAGAATGAATTTAATTAAATACAGGCCAAAAGTGTACATCGGTGTTCCAGAAAAAGCTATGTTTATTCTACGTATTTTGAGTGAACAGTCTAATGTGGATATGTTTGATATATTTTTAACGCTGCAAAAAATAAGACTGAATGACATATTTGTACGACTGGGTGATGAATTTGGTGTTAGTGAGTCAACATCATCAAGAATTTTTGCACGCACTGTTCCAATATTGGCACATTTTTTGTAGAAACTTATATTTTGGCCTAAAAAAGATTCGGTCATGTCTAACTTGCCCATAGCATTCCGGGCAAATTATAACAAGATTATTTCAATTATTGATTGTTTCGAAATTGAAATACAAAAGCCATCGGATGCTGTGCAGCAAAGTACAACATGGTCTGATTATAAGAAATGTAATACAATAAAATATTTGATATCGTCAACGCCTGACGGGTTTATAAACTTTGTATCTGAAGCATTTGGTGGAAGAACACCAGGCACAGTAATTGTAGAAGAAAGTCGATATTTGGAAGAAATTTATGTTGACAGTACAGTAATGGCTGACAGAGGTTTCAAACACATCGAACCATTACTGAAAACTAAAAATTGTAGTCTTATCAGACCACCAAGTGTTTCGTCAAAAGAAAAACCTTCAAAAATTGAAGTGCTGGAAACAAAGCGAATAACTAGCCTTCGAATCCACATCGAGAGGGTTATACGAAGAATCAGAGAATATGAATTATTGAAACCGCATGCAACAGTGAATTTAAGGCACATTCAACACATCGACAAATGTGTTATTATTGCTTGTGCTCTTATAAACCTACAGATGCCAATTATTAATCAATGTATGTAAAAAATATTTTGTGCTATATTTAAAATAAATAACATTCATGTTGATAAACTCTTTATTTATTCATCATAAAAACTTATAAATTTCCAAAATAAAACAAGTTTATGTAACTCCGTAGCATAAAGCACACTTTCGTGCGCTTTTTTCTCCGTCGTTACATAAAATATCGTATGCTACATGTGCGAAAGTGTATTATCCTCGGATGTAGTTGCCGAGCTCGCCTACGGCGAATCTCGGCAAACCTCACATCCTCGGATAAAACACTTTCGTACTAGTAGCATAATGTACTAATATAATATTCTAAAATAAACATTGTAATAAAATGAATTACTTTATGTAGTCTTTAGAGATTTAAACAATTTTGAGAAGATATTTTTCTTCCAAAATGCCATTGCATTTTCTATAATATCAGTAATTAATAGTTCGTCATATTGAACTTCAATTATGTCTACATTTTTACTACTTTCAAAATCTGGTTTCGCAACACAGAAAAAACCTTTTTGACATTTTTTTAGAAACATCTGTAATTGAATTTGTGCCATAAATTTATTTGCAACTGTGTTCTGACTAATATATTTTGTTGCAGTTTTGTCAGAAATTGGACACTTTATTTCAACTACAAAGTCTTTCCCTACAGCATCCGGCGAAGCACCTAAGGCTGGATATTGTGGATCGATTATTAGACCACTGTTTGACAACTCCGTATTCCATCTTCGTTGCAATTCCTTTACAACTTCTTTTTCCAATCTCCTTCCTCGTTCCATTGCTGCAGAATCGTGACATCTGGAAGCTCCTGTTACTCGTTGCACTAAACTGCCATTTTCAGTTTTGCAATGTGCAATCTCAAAAATGGATGATGCAGTTACTCTTCCATACCTCATTTCATCCCACAGTTGATTTTGAAACTGATCTCGTGTTCGTAATTCTATTTTTGTACATACTAATACCGACATCATTTCATTGCGTACTCAAGAAAAGCGTCTGCTTCCATACTTGAATTACCAGACTTTTTGTACGAAATTCTAAGTTGGTGCATTAACAATTGACGGTGCTCACTAACTTCAAGATAATGTCTTGACAACGAACTGTCGAATCTCTTGACTTTTATCGCAGTCATAACTGTATCCAGAAAATTGGTATTATCTGGAAGTTCGTTGACGGTGACCAGAGGGTGACCAATCTCATTTGCTCTAGAACTTCGAGTATTTGATGCCACTTGGGACAAGCGAGATTTCTTCCAGTAACATTCAACTTCAGTCGGTTCAGGTTCCTCGCTTCTACGGTGCATCCACATTATAAATGCGATGACATGTTTACAACCTCCTGTAAATGAAGTGTATAACATCGAATAGCTGAAGATATAAAAAAACGAATAATTCATATTATTTATGGATTTCGTAACTCCGTCAACATAAAAATGCAATTATGTTTTTAGTAAAACTGCGTTGACACATTTTTACCTATAAAAAAATAGATCCAAAGATAATTAAGTTCCATAATGAATATTTTTGTTTTGTATGAGATACTAGGTAAAAGTTAGGCAGAAAAAAACGAGACTTAAATGAATTTCAGAAAAAAAAATTTTCCGAAATGAAAACGGCCCTCATTTGTAGAACCTACCATATTTAGTTATTGTGATACATTTAATTATTTCATTATTTACCTTCGGAAGCAGCACAATCATGACATTTAGCTTCTTCGTGAACTGTCATTGTTACGCAGTACGGTTTCTGCCTAACACTGTGCTCCGGGCAAACCCTTCCACGTATATAGCAATATTTGTTTTCCCTGCATAGTTCTACGTATCCAACAGCCGAATCTCCATAATTCTCGCGTTTTGACCTACAACCAAATCATTTTTAATATTCACATTATGTTATAACGATATTATAATTAGATACATACATTATCAGAACATATCAGTATTGGATGTGACATTTTGAGGTTATGTCACTCTGCTTCAATGATAAATTGATGTAAATACATTAAAATAATTTGTAAAATTTGAAGAATTAAGTATATTTTCTATTTTAAATTTAATTAAATTGTTTTAAATGTAAAGAAAATTACCTGTCAGTCTTGACTCCTCTGCTTTCAGCAACATTAAAGCACTCATTATTTTAAAAAAAATCAGTCACCATGAATATATTAATCGTCGGCAAATTGTCGGACTGAGCACGTACAAAAAATTTGTTTCCTGACATGCTCAAAAATATAATTTTCTCCTTGACAAACGTATTGTTTCAATATTTGCAACTTTCTGTTTACCCGGGAAAAAAGTTCGAAATCTCATTCAAACCGACGATGAATATTTACGTCACGACCGTCGCGGCCAATCACAAACGTTTCTGAAGATCGCATTTTTTTCAAATTTTATTAATTTTTTTTAGCAACTTCTCATTATCAAAAAAATTTTTCAATATTTTTTTCAGGTTTATGGGGTTTATAGAAAGTCTACATATTTTTTGTGGATTTTTTAATTTTTGATGCAAGTAGCCCATTACCCATATGCAAAAATTATATAAATGAAATTAATCATAGAGATATGTGTGTTAACTGATTCATTTAAATGCATATTCATATTTTTATCCCCAACATTTCCAAATGAATATTCTAAATAAGCCTGTTTTAGTTAAATTGTATAATGATCGTATATATCAAACTGTATCATTATTTACGAAAAAATCGTTGAATATTTACTCCCTTACATAAGAAAATATTCAATGCTTATTCAAAGTGTGTTTGGACTGTCGAAAAGAAACATGAAGTAAGATAGAACTATACAAGATTTACAGACAGGTCATTGACAATTTTTCACTTTTCCTTTCAAAATGATTAATGTTTTACGGAATCACATGCGCACATTTAAATAGAATTAACCTATGCATGTCTTCATGTTGAATTTTTGTTTGGTCTTTTATTTCATATAGCACGGTGCTCCTGAGTTAATTTAAATAAAATTTTTAGCTAACTCCAATTTTCGAAGTAATTCTCTTTCTAGAATGTATTAGGAACGGAAAAAGCGTAAAAATAAAGAAATCCACTTGGCTCTTTGTTTTTTATAGCAAAAATATGATTTTATCTTAGAATTTTCAAAATATTTTGATACTTACTTTAGAAAAACCTTCTCCCGACCGTCAAAATAAACCATATGTACAGTAAAATACAAAACAATATAAAATTTAATTTCACAGTATATAACATTACATAATACATTATTTACACGTTAAAACTGTTGTATTCACAAACTGAACGTAACAATATTTCTGAAAATTCAGGATGGCTTTTTAATACTTTATATCTGCCCCACGTTCTACTAAAGTCAGCGTGGACAGATTCACACGATTGCTCACTAAAAAATCCTAATCCCATATTATTTTTAGTGCAAAACTCCGATACATGAAAAAATATTGCATGAATCTTCGGAGTCACTGGAATCTGAAAGGCTTCGTAGCTTTGTTTGAAATCGTCAATATGGGTTTGAAAATTACCATCTAATTCCAACGAAAAGCACCCATCAACAACTTTTTTCAGTTTTCGAAACGTATCGACATATTTTGCACAACTTAAACACTTGAATCCTTCTAGTATGTCTATGTTTTACGCGCATTACCTGCAAAAGTTGGAGATCCATATGTACATTGACGTTCACCATTGTATTTTTTAGCCCAACTTAAGCTCACACCTTCGTTTTCCAACTTCATGTGATAGAACAAGGTATTAACACCCGCTAAACATGTAACATAAATGAAACGTTACATGTTATCCCATTTATGGCAAAAACGTAACGTTTCGTAACAACTTCTTGATGCCGTTTACACGACGTTGCACAATATCTAAATACACAAAGCTCATGCGTAACATTACCAGGATGTACCTTTATAACACTTTTAAAAACGTTTTATGGAATCGTTTCCGCAACGTCACAAAATCACCAAGGAAATTTAAAACGTCGCATTCAGGTTACTAACGTAACATTCATGTAATGTTACGAATGCAACGTTTCGTAGACATGATTTGTTGCATATCTTCAATCGTTTCGACCAGTTCCATCTCAGACTTCGCCTTCAATAACTTCAAAAATAACTTGCACCTTATTATTTTTAATGTAAATTGTATTAAATTTAATTCATAATTTAAAAATTCGTTCACTTATGTTAATTTTAATATCCGCATAATTTAATAACTTATTTCCAAGTAGTGCATTTGTAACCCGCTAAACATGTAACATAAATGAAACGTTACATGTTATCTCATTTATGGCAAAAAAGTAACGTTTCGTAACAACGTCGTGACACCGTTTACACCACGTTCCACGATATCTAAATACGTAAAGGTAATGCGTAACATTAACAGAATGTCAATTTATAACAGTTTCAAAAACGTTTTATGGAATCGTTTCTGCAACGTCACAAAATCACCAGGGAAATTTAAAACGGCACATTCAGGTTACTAACTTAACATTCATGTAATGTTACGAATGCGACGTTTCATAGACATGATTTATTGCATATCTTCTATCGTTTCGGCCGGTTCCATCTCAGACTTCGCCATCAAGATCCGGAAGCTTTCGAATGCAGCATTTATTTTCGTATATTAGCATGATTTACATGCAATCTTTTTCTTCTTATAATTATTTTTTTTTTCTGGTGCATAATATTATTTGCTATTATTAATTTTGTTCTTTTTATTTCTTATACGTGTGTAACTTAAATACATTGATGTCCATTAAATTCAATATTTTTTTTTGTAATATTACTACAAAAATTAATTTAAAATATAGAGTAATTTGAGGCTGAGACTGCAATGAAGTGAAATTTAACTATTGTTATACTTCACATTTGAAATTGAAACGGGTTTTGTAATATTTAGAGAATATGCATTTTATATATACAGTGTATTTATTTTAAAAAACTCTTTCGCTTTTAATATATTTATGTACAAAATTTGTAAATTTCCGTCACTTGTCCAGAAAAATAACTCGCACCTTATTATTTTTAATGTAAATTGTATTAAATTTAATTCATAATTTAAAAAGTGGTTCACTTGTGTTAATTTTAATATCCGCGTAATTTCATAACTTATTTCCAAATAGTGCATTTGTAAAATATACGTGTGTCAATTAACTTTACATTTTTTTAAACATTGTCTATTAATCCATTTCGTTTAAAAAAAAATATTATACGGATATCTTAAAAATATTTATTTAAATTACAATAAATTACTACAAAATAGTCAAATAATATTAAAATATTATTATTCCCAATATGGAAATGACAAAATTAATTAAACATATCTTGTTTAAACTAAACCCGCATTTATCAAGAAGACTTCTACGATTGAGTATAAGAGCTCTCGTTCGCATGGTAATACGTATGCGAGCGTAGCGTAGTGGTTAAGACGTCAGCGTTGTAACCGGTAGACCCGGGTTCGATCCTCGGTCGGGACGGATTTTTCTTAGATTCATAGATTTATTTGCGAGTAAAATTATAAAACTACATTCTTTCATAACATATCTAACGATACATAAATAATAATAAAATTCGAATTGAATAAAATAATTCGTCGAATTTCTTATAATTTTTATTTATGACCGTTTAATGTAACGTTTTTACAACGTTGGATGTATAGTTTTCAAACGTCGCAGGTACGTTACGAATGAAACGTTATTTAAAAACCGTAAATGTGGCAGGACATTTCTGGTTCCAAGGACGTCCCAAAAATGTTTTTGCAATGAAACAAGTTTGGTCGCATGGCTATAATGCGACGTTTCAAAGATGTTGCTATAACGGAATATTGTTTAGCGGGCAGCTCCTAATAATAAGTGCAATTCTGGAGGAGGGATGACATTTATCAATTCTTTGTCATTATCTAACAAATAAAGTGGTGGATTCACGCAATTTTTGAAGCTTTTTGAATCTTTCGCAATTTTACCATTTGAACACCATCTATTATAATTTTGTAAACAATTTTCTGCTGTTCTGACAGATCCACAACTTCTGAGATTTTTATGAAATATTTCACACCACGTGCATGGATATGAACTACTATGACTCATTATTCCTGTAATAATGTTCGCAAGTTTAAGATCAGTTGCTACTGAACCGAGTTCGAGGAATTCATTTACGTTTAATGCTGTACACATGAGTGAAACGTTCTCGTAATTTTCTTCTGTGGAAGGAGCTAAGCCAATGATAAATATCTTTTTTACACCCGATTCTTGATAACTTTTATGGTAATTGCTTTTAGTCGTTTTTCGTTTTTCATTTTCAATAGTAGATTTGTAAGACGTTTGAACCGAAAGCGTGATTTTAAAAAATCCACCGCCACCATCCAACCCAAATTTTAAGTGTGGCTTTTCTGCGAGATTTCGACTTTTTACAATGTAATTGATAAAGCCTCTCAAATCGCTACATATTACTGCATCCTCTGAAGAGCTATGAGCGTTATTTTTTACCTTTTTTATAAAATCAAATTTTCCTGACTCGAAGTATTCATGAACAGAATGACTACTGTGGGACATGTTCTTTTTAAAATTTGGTTCGCTTATATTTGATTTGTTAGTTTCAGCACGAATATCAGTAGCGATGCCTAAGACCTTTCTCGTGCTTAAATTTAAATTTTTCTGCATATCTTTCACACGCGATACTTTCATATTGTATTATCATACTTACATTTATGCCATGTAAAAACGAGAATGAGAAACAATACAAAATTCAGTCTCACATTCAGAGTAAAAATATCTGTAACTGACATTTGCTTTTAGGTTATATTTCCTGTGACCAAATAACTGAAAATCAACTTAAAAACAAATGACTTCTAGACGTACGGCGCACACCCGTTGTAATTTTGTTCTCGAATAAGCCATAGAAATCTAATTTTTGCAGCTAAAAATAAGCGCCATGTGGATTTTTTTCTTTTTGTGCTTTTTCCCTTCCTAATACCATCTAGAAACAGAATTAGTTAGAAAATCGGAGTTAGCTAAACACTTTATTTAAACTGTCTCCGGAGCACCGTGATAGGGTAACAGTCTTTTTGAGTGATAATGTAAGAAAACATGAGTTCTATAAACGATTCTATATTAATAATAATTATAATAATATGACATTTTAGTCCGTGATGTGAAAACATAAGAAAATTTTAAAGGTTAATTTATTACCATGAAAATTATTTATTGATATAAATACTTGTGTCTTTTTCTATTACACTAGGTGTGGTGGATAGGAGGATAGTCTCCTTATACCAATATATTTAACAAAATACATATAACAATAGTATTCGTACGTGAATAACTTAGTTAACTAATTACGATTGCAATGTCGAAGTAACAAAAGTCTGTCAAATATAACAACGTTTCGCGCAGTGTGATTATTCAAATCATTGTTGTAAACAGATTTAAATAGTCATGTTGGTTACGTTACATACAATTTCGAATCGAGAGGTATACCGTTAGTTAGTATTATTGGTATTCGTATAGTGGATGTAAAAAAAATAGGTAGATAATGAGAGAGAGAGAGAGAGAGAGAGAGAGAGAGAGAGAGAGAGAGAGAGAGAGAGAGACGAAAAAAAAGATATAGGGTGCAGGAAATTTTATATGCTGAGAATGTTGTCGACCTAGACATTTTTGGCCTGTCCATCTCTACCGAAACTTATAGGACAACAACAACAACAACAACAACATCGATTGTCGATAAATTGTGAAAATCATAAATTTAACGGAAAGTGTACTAAACAAAATGTTAAAATGCTTAAAAATTGTACACTGGAAAATCTTCAAGACCAGCCTGCATCTCTTTAAAGGTCAATGAGAGTTTATTATGAAGTGAAACGTCTAGCATTAATGGAAACAAAAGACATCGTGTGTCTACCTATAGATTTCATCTCAACGTTTGCAGAACGTGAAATCGAGGAAGCATGGTCATGCTTACCACTCACAACTTTGTGAGAACGTCAGTATATCGTGCAGAAGTGAATCTGGAAATTCTCTCCCAGAATATTAGTTTCCAGTGACTATTTTGCAGCTTTGTTTTTGTTTGGAGCTGTCGGCCGAACCGTTTCGGTTCAAAGTGTGGAAAACACGTGCCTGATCCAATTTCTTGTGCGCAGGCCCCGCACGTCAGCACCGACTCCGCTTCCGTATTCCGTCTTCGACTCACGCAGTCCTTCGGCAAGTAGCAGGCGGCAGCACCTTTTGGCCGAGTTACCTTCGGCACATGTCGGGCCAGGGTCTGCCCAATAACCGGTCGCACCTACCAGGCACGCCCGGGAGCGCTACCATTGGCGGGGAGGTGGAGCAAATTTCGCCGTTTCTAAGACAACCAACTCTTCCCGGACGACCCACCACTTCACCGAGGTGGTTAGAATACCGCAATAATAGTTGCAGCTCGCTAGAGGATTTCGGCTTTGTTAAGCGAAAGCGGGACTTAGCGGCCAACTCCGACGATTCCAGCTTTTCTCCGGATTTTAGACGCCGTAAACTTTCGCTTCCTTCGTCGGACAAAAATATGCCTCCAACCACGCCATCCGCCCCCGTTACACAAGAGAGCCTTGATGCCCTGCAAAAATCTCTTCTGGCAGCAATCAATGACTCCTAAAATGCTACTGCAGCCATAAAAATAGGAGTGGACAAGTGCGCTAGTGACATAATGTTTATTTTGGGCGGCGACTTTAACAGTCGAGTTGGCCAACTGGCCGACTACAGTGACTTTCCGCAAATTTTTGAAAATTCATCAGTTTACATGTCCAGAAAGTCGCACGATAAACATTGTAGCACTCGCGGATCTCTTCTGTTCGAGTTTATAAAAACGAATAACTTCGTCCTCTTAAATGGTCGCTGCTGTAGCGAGGGGATTCAGTGTCGTTGATTTGGTATGGGTCTCAGCTCTTCATTTGCCGTTCATAGCTGACCTTACAACGGGTGATGACCTCCACGGTTCAGATCATTTACCGGTATTTTTGTCTCTTTTTTTGTACTCGGCTAACTCTTTTCGCGAATTATCTGTTTATTCGCCAGCAAATCGCGTATCAATAAGATATTCGAGGTCGAACGACGAGGTTCGCGATTTTCAAAATATATTAAGGCGACCGCAAAATACCCTAATATTGGATGCCTCAGAGTCGGTAGATTCCTTATACAAAAGCGTTATTGGCTCCATACGCACAGCGGCAATGAATGCCGGAATAATTGTTAAATCGGTACTGTGTAAAGCCCACATGTGGCACGGAATTTCGAAAGCCTGGTTCGATCGGGAATGTGTCTCTGCAAGGAGGACTTTTTAATGAAACAGATGAAAAATGATGGATATGACTCAAAAGCAATTACCGTTTTCAGATCTGCAAAAAGCTCATACCTTAGCACCGTGAAACGTAAAAAGCGTCAGTACGCATTTACAATCTCCGATAGGTTCGCGGAGGTCCGCAGTACCGCTGATTTCTGAAACGCTTGTCGACAATTTCGGAAAAAACCCTCTGCGGGACCTCAGGGGTCTAGCGACGCATGGAGGGCGTACTTCGCGGAGGTCTTTACTCGGGAAGCCTGCCCCCAGATATGTTTTATGGCACGTTTGACCCCGCGTTAGATTCTCCGATTACTATCGCGGAATTTAAGGACAGTATAAGGGTGCTGAAGGTTGGCAAGGCCATCGGTCCCGACGAGTTGCCAGCAGCTTTTTAAACTACGCGAGGAGACATGGCTTGCCCATCTCCTCCACCTCTTCAATAAAATCATTCTTGCAGAGACCTTCCCCATAGGATGGACTCAGGCGTCGTTATTTTCTTTATTTAAACAAGGCGCGAGAGACGACCCTGCTAACTATAGGAAAATTGCGATAACGAACGCGGTTGCTAAAATTTTGTCACAAATTCTTTGTAAGCGCCTGACTGAGTGGGCCGCGCTAAGAGAGATGCTGCCTGAGGAGCAGGCCGGATTTCGAGGTGGGAGAAGTACAGAAGATAATATCTTCTCTCTTCTTGCCACTGTACAGAGTGCGTTTAGGCGCCAGAAATTGAAATTATACGGACTTTTTGTTGATTTTCAGAGACCTTTCCACTCTATCCCTCATACGCTTCTCTTGCGTAATATTCTTGGTCATGGTGTCAGCGCAAAATTTGTAAGGATACTCTCCTCAATATATGAATCGGCCACTGTACGCGTATTATCGAACAATTCTGAGGCGCCTGATTTTAATGTAACAATAGGAGTCCTCCAGGGTGAAATTTTAAGCCCTCTACTCTTCATTCTGTACATTTCGGATATTGTGGCATTTTTTCGGGAGAAGGGCGCGCGCGGATTGGATGTTTCGCTCGTACAGGACTTGTTGATGCTGCTTTTCGCCAACGACCTGGCTATATTTGCATACTCCCCCGCGGATCTCCGCCAGAAACTAATTATTCTTTTGGAATACTGCCAGATAAATCAACTCGTAGTTAACATCGGCAAAACAGAGATAATATGCTTCAGAAAAGCTGGCCAGCTCGACTCGTACTCGAGGTCGTTCTGGTATAGAGATAGTCCGGTCAAGGTGGTAAGCAGTTATCGGTACTTAGGTGTTTTATTTTCCTCCTCGGCGCGCGGCCTTCAGCAAACAGAGGATGCAATCGCTAGGACCAATGCAGCGTCGGCTGCGGTATTGCCATTAATATACTCGGCAAAAATTGACAATTTGGAGGCGTATTGGAGGTTGTACAATGCGACGATTATTTCTGTGCTGCTCTATGCGCGCCGTTTTGGGCCCCATGTTATTTGGACAACCTGGAATCCGCGCAAGTTGGGTTTTTGAAAAGACTATTCAATTTGCCCAGAAGTACCCCGGCTTATCTTGTTCGTTTAGAACTTGGCATCCCACCCATAGCGGTAGAAATCCTTTAAAGAGCCATTAAGTGGGTAACTAAAATACTCAAGTTGCCGGATGACAGATTGCCCAAAATTTTGCTTTTGCGTTTGAAAGAGCTCGCGGCACAGGTCCTCCCTCAGAAAGCCGGCAATTGGACCGTGCAACTTAAGACACTACTTGACACGGTAGAGGCAGACGAATTATGGAACAATTTTACTGCCGAATATTGGGATCAAACAGCGTCTACTTTAGTCGCTAGATTTGCCGAGTCCTGCAGGAGGAAGGACCTTGGCCGCTATTTTACTTCTCAGTCAATTCAGCTACCGATTTACCCACGGACTCCACCTATACCTTGCACCCCTCTCTTCTGCCTGTAGAATGTCTACAAGTAAAGATGCAATTAAGACTGGCAACTATCTACTCGCATTCGCTTCTAATTTCCGGACACCGCTATAAGTACAATCCGACATCTATTTGTACCCCGTGTAACTATAATGTACATGAAACGTTGATGCACATTTTGTCCGAGTGCCCGCTACTAGCGTCCACTAGAGGCGAGTTTTCGCACGCTTTGAACCATTGACCACTGCACACAGCCGGTTTGCTGAGTGCTCTAGCTTGCAGCAATGATATCCAGTCCGTGAATATATTGTACAAATTCGTTAATGCCAGTTTTGTCCGAAGGTCTTTCCTGCAAGGCCAATAAATGTAATATATAATTTAAGCCACTGAACATCAAGGATAAGATAGGAAATTTTATTTCTAAGCGCTATTTCTTTTTTGTAAAACTGGGAATCTTTTCTATGTATTTATATTTGTATCCGATAATTTTGGAACTCTTCTCAATGGTATAGTCATTCCCTATTTATGAGAATAAAGATTACTACTACTACTACTATTAGTAATTTTTCTGATATGGTTCCTAATACAATATAATTTCAACTAGATTACCAAAAAAACTGCTCAATTCTCTTTGCTACTATCTACGATATAAATTGCAAGATTATAATTTTACTTTTTGTTGCCGGGATCGTCAAATTCTTATCATCATTTTCTTTGTTCAATGGAGAGTCAAGTACATCGGTAATTACAAGGTTTTTAATATTTTGTGAAAAACGAGTTTCTGTTGTACATAGATTTTTTGATACGCAAAGCCTCTGTCGTTTTGCACCATACATTAATTCCACATGATCAGAAGGCATGTGTTGAACAAAATACATATTTTCCATGCGGGAGCAGGATGTCTTGGCTCCGCCGTTTTGGCGTCGCCGTTTTGGCGTCGCCGTTTTGGCGCCGGGAAGTTTTGGCGCCATTTCCTCTTTCAACTAACTAGGATTACTGTGACACTTTTTTGTATTGTTGTAATGCATATTGTTGTGATATTTTCTTTGATCTTTTCGTTATTAAATTCGGTGTATATTTACCGGGAAATAATGAGGTACGAGCACTATGAGGTCTACGTGGGTTAAGTTTTTTCTTTAGCCGCAGCCCGCCCCCCCCCCCCTGCACACATTTACTGTGATCATAATGTGAGCCGAGCACTTTGAAATTTCTGTGTCAGATACAACTCGGAATGTTTCACCTTGTATTCTTTACACCACCGATTAGCGAGTATCGTCGAATCTTTCCAACACCTGTCCTATGATTTTTATGATTCTTGACCCCCTCCCGCCCTCCCGGGAACACGATGCGAGGTGGCCATAAAATTGTGACTGGTTACATGTTAGTATTTTGCACTAAAATGTCCTCGCAACAAAATATCACCGTTAAAACTGTTTGGCGCCAAAACGTCCGGCGCTAAAACGTCCTGGCGCTAAAACGGCGGAGCCAAAACGTCCTGTACCCTTCCATGCATTGGCTGTCATGCTGCAAGGCCCTTGAATAAGTAGTGTATTGTCGAAACGAAGAATGCACTTGGTGTAAAGGAATTTCATACAATGGACTTGGACCAGTAGATTGCACACTGTTAACGTGCAGTGGTACTTCGGGTAAATGTATTATTGAAGGTGAATTGTTTGTTGGCATACGTATATTAGCTAGTGAAAAGTTTACAAAATAATTAAAAATTATAGAACTATATAGGAAAACATACTTGAACGTTAATCCGAACATAACTGGCAAAATTGTAATCTTCCAAATGGACAAAAAGGACAAAGGACAGGTTATTTTCCCCCGCGTTAATGACGAATATGCCTATTTGCGGGTCGGCTCTCGGGTGGAAAGGTACAGGACAGAAACAGACAGTACATGACAGAACTATAGGCGGATACATACATACACAACACCCACCTAGAGCCAGTCCCCCCTACCCCAATATTGGTAACACCAGCAGATTCGGCGGTCTGTGCCTTAGCGAGTACGACGCGGGGCTTATCCCCTCTTTATCCGAGATAAGACCCACGACGTACCGACCGCGGATAAGACGCTGATGGTACCGATAACTGCCGACGGGGGTCGGCAGCGGTCCCAAATTCATACCTTCGCCCAGCAAAGTTCCCCGGTTATTCCACACTAGACATAAGCAGAGAAGATTGCAGGACGGGGATTCGAACTCGGGACCTTCGCGACGTTCAGTTCGGGCGGACTAAGACAGACGCCTTAGCTCGCACGACCATCACGCCGAGCAAATGTATGATTGAAGGTTAATTGTTTGTTGGCATACGTATATCAGCTAGTAAAAAGTTTACAAAATAATTAAAAATTATAGAACTATGTAGGAAAACATACTTGAACGTTAATCCGAACATAACTGGCAAAATTGTAATCTTCCAAATGTCTGTAATTTGTTATATATCCCTTATCTAACATTTAGACAGATTTACGTCAAGTAAAAAATAGTGTACTTTATAAACACACTTTTACAAAAGAAAGTCAACTGTACAAGACCTTCATTTTTCCAACAACAGTTGGTGCAGGGATTTAAAATAGGCAAAATCATTTATCTCAGTTTTCTAAACGTTTGAATGAACTTATGAAAAATTTTAAATGTACAATTGTACATGGGTATAAAATGAAGTCAACAAGTTAAATATGACTTATGAGATATCAGGTCATTCATGATTGGCAATAATTATTAATAATCAAATAGTTTCAACGAATGATCTTAAAGTGAACAATTTTAAAAAATATGCGTGACCTTTAAAATCATTTTAACAATGGAACAACAATTAGAGCTATATAAAAAAGATGAAGAAAAATGTAGAAATGCTAATTTTTGTCATTAACCCTATCAACTCTATTGTAATCGAATGGCTTTACTCCGGTTTATTACGAGAATGCTGTACATGGACCTCTCTAGCTTATTCTCTTCTTCTTAAGTGTGTTTATTAGTGAGACCCACTCTACGGGTTTCGATTTCCCTGCGTATCGCATTTTTCGATAATGTTTTACTGGTAATGTAACTTAAGCGTTTCAAGTGTTTATATTTTATTGCTCATGTACGCAAATATTTGTATTGAAATGTCATGCGAATATCATTAAAATGTTATCGTCGACGAATTCCGATGTAGATTCCAGTATGAAAAATGCACGTACATATTCAGCACAGGATAATAGAAAATCGCTGTTCTTCAGCGTTTCTCTTAATTCTTGAGCTCATATTTAACTGTTGCAATTTGATTAAGGAGGTAAAAAGGCAATTTCCGTCTTTTGCTACATCAGTATACTCCTTTAGAGTTTTGTAGGGTTCCATACATGAGTTTGAGAGTGAATAATTTAAATGCCGAGACAATTCATCGTTCTCAGGCGCACGCATGGTAGGCTCGTCGAGTTCCATCGACTCATCGAGGATTTTCGTTTCGTCCCGATCTTCGGGCCATTCGTCGGTGCTCGGGTGAGCGTGTCCCTCTCCGTCGATGGTGGCTTCTCTAGCTCTCTGCGCTTGCGAGTAATAACTATTTTTCGATGGGCCCTTCTCCATGGGCGTCGAATGGGGACGTAAACGTATAGTTTCTTCGGGCGGGTCGAGGGAAAAATCCGACGACCACCAATCTTCTAGTTCCTCATTGTCCGGCCTATGACTTTTTCGATTTTTCATTTTCGTCTTTTTCTTCGAGTTTTCTCTGACGCTTAGTTCTTCCATTTCGGAATGCGTGGTTTCTGTATCCGGTTATGACGTAAGTTCGTCCTCAGTAGGGAATTCTTCTATTTCCCTCCAACGGTCTCGAACATCAGCTAACCGTTTCTTATAGTTTAATTTCGTTCCTGCTTCGGATAGCACTTCATTTTTTATTATTTTGGGTTTTTCTTTTATCTGAGCTCGCTTTACTGTAGGGTCAGTTTTCAAATAATCCGGCACTTGTAGTTTTTCTAGTTCCGTTATATATTGTTTGCTTTGTTTTTCCTTCACCGGTGTAGGAGGTTTTGTCATTGAAGTTGATCCGTCTTGCTGTCTCGACCGAGTTTTTCCTTTATGGTTTCCTAATTTCATGTAGGCTGGCAATTCGAGTTTTTCGACCTCGGTTATGTATTTCTTTCGAGCTGTCTTTTCAACTCCCAGCATTTCTACATTGGAACTCTGGCTCTCTTTGTCGCAGTCAGTCACGTTGTCTTCAACATCTCCATACGCAATCTCTTAGCGTTTCTTGATTGTTTTGTGTTTCCTTTATCATTTTTACCGCCTTTAATTGCCATAGACGATTTTTCAGTTTTTCGTGCGTTTTTTAATTTTTTAATCGTTTTATTCTCTTTATTTATTTTATTATCGACCAAATCCATTTCATCGTCTTTTTCATTTTCATTTTCGAGGTCGGATCTATCGATTGGGTTACGCGATAATGCGTCCGCGTTGACATTACGTTTCCCCTTTTTGTATACCACATCGTATTCGTAATCTTCTAATTTTATGCGAAAACGGTGTAGTCTCAAATTCATATCCTTCATAGTTTTAAGGAATCTTAGCGGTTGATGATCCATTATGAGAGTGAATTTTCGACCATACAAATATGGACGGAACTGTTCTAAGGCGAACACCGCTGCTAATATTTCTTTTTCCGATGTAGTGTATCGGATTTCTGCTCCTTTCAAACTTCGTGATGCGTAGGCGTCTGGTAGATCCTTACCAATCTTGCCTTGCGATAAAATAGCGCCAAGTGCTACTCCCGAGGCGTCCGTAATAACAATTTGGTAACTGTAAGATGGGAGTATTACATAACAGATCCTTTAGTTTCTCAAAAGCTTCTATCTGCTCGGCACCCCATGTAAACTTGACATCCTGACGTAATAAGATAATTAACGGGTGAGCGATTTTTGAGAATACCTCAACAAATCGTCTATAATATCCCGCTAGTCCAAGAAATTGTTTAACGTTTTTTCGATTTTTGGGGATCGGATGTTTCCTTACCGCTTCGATCTTTTTCGCATCCGGCTGGACTGTATTATTTCCAATAGTGTGCCCCAAGTACGCAGCTCACTTGCGTAAGAACTGACATTTATCGGGTTCCAACGTAAGATTTGCGTCTTGAAGTCGTTTCATGAGGCGTCTAAATTTAACTTCATGTTCATACAAATTTTTTTGCGTAAATTATTATGTCATCGAGATATACTAGTAGTTCTATCCCTTGTAAGCCACTTAATGCTAGGTACATAAGTAGCTGAAAATCGCTGGGGCCGTTTTTTATTCCCATCGGCATCCGGAAAAAATTTCCATATGGAAATCCTTCCATATTGATAGTGACCGTTTGGGGTCGAAAACGCAGTTTTATGTTAGTGCGCCTCGCTCATCCATCATTATCTGATGGAACCCAGATTTAAGGTCGAGAGTTGTAAAATACACGGACTGACCTAATTGATCCAAACCGTCAGTAATATTCGGAATTGGATAAGCATCCCCAATTGTTTTTTCATTGAGATCGCGAAAATCGATAATTAAACGCCATCGCTTTTCGCCGTTAGGACCTGGTTTCTTAGGGACAACCCAAGCAGGAGAGTCATGTGGAGAGCAGGACGGTTTAATAAATTCTGCCTTGAGCTGCTCGTCCACTTGTCGCTGCATTTCCGTTTTTATAGCGGGTGGGTGCCGGAAACGTTTAGCGCGTACCGCCACATCATTTGAGGTATGAATGCAGTGTTTGAATACGGATGTCGTGCGTAATGGTCTAGTTGTTTAGAACTTATACGCGAACTACTCTGCGAGTTCTTGGCGAGATCCGTATTTACTCTTCATTAATAAATGGCATTATATAATTTCTTATATGTACGCAATCTTATTCGTAATCGTTTTTTGCTCCCAGAGTTTGGAAAAAAGGATTTCCCATGATTCCATCTTCATCGATTGGGAAGTCATCTTTCGCTATTTGTAACTTGACAATTTCTTCATTAAATTGTACTTCCGCACAACCTAGCGTACCGATTATTCCTTTGCCGATTCCGCTTAAATTTAATTTTATATCCTGATTGGGGTACAGATCTCGACGTAATTTACTATGTTTTATAAGATTTATTTCCGCTTGAAAAAAGCGGATCACTAGAAATGCCGTAGTTAGATTTTAGATCGGCAAGAAAGGCTTCTACTGTCGCGTATGCTGAAATTTTTTTGCAGAAAACATTCACTTTCCCGGTAAGCTTTATCCTCATCATATGTAGATAGATCCGGGTTTTGTCGGCCGATAATAATCTGAATACGTCACGACACGCACTTTCGAAGTCTGAGAAGTTTTCGCGGGTGCCGTCAAATTCTGGCACACTGCTCACTGCTTTTGCAATTGGTGGTGCGCGTGCTACCACATATACCGGACCTGCGGGGGCCACTTGGTGGCTACCGCTTGTCGTTATTCCGCTTTTATAGTCCCCCATTTTTTGTATTTTTTTCGAAAGTCGCTATTATTAATTTCGGATTCGCGTTTGTTTTGTATTCAAAATTTCCCTTTTATTTGTTAAAAAATGTTCGCAGGATGTAACAAATTGCAATTTTGATAATACTCAAAGTTAGTAAAAATAATATTTCGGAGTTAATTACAACAATATTTCAAAGTTAATTGTGACAGTATTTCAAGGTTCATTGTGACAGTATTTCAACATTAATTAAATAAGCATTTCAAAATGAATTACAATAGTGTTTCAAAATGAATTGTAATAGTTTTTTAAAAATCAACAATATTTCAAAGTTCATAAAATTCACAACAATCGTTAAATAGTTTACAAATTTTCGCTCTTTTTTGTTCGTGAAATTTAAATATGATTCGGAGCAAAAGATTTTTTTTTTGAGAAAATTTGTACAGACATGCAAATTTACTTACGGAGCTGCACTCGTGAAATAGACTTCCAGCGTCCAGCGAGATTTTAATCTTTGCCCATTTCTTGTTAATTCCCACATATCGTCAGCAAAATGAATCTGTGAAAAAGATATTAATTTAATATAGTTTATTATTTTTCTTGTCTTGATAGGGTGCGTGGATCATTTAATAACCACTAAAATGTTTATTTACTATGAAGGATGTGTTACGATTTTTATGCTTTCGTAATTAAATTCTTACAAGGATCAGGAGTTATAAAGGTTGATTCTCGGTAGCTGAGAATCGTTTTTGGGATCTTCCGCATAAAGGGTATCGACACCCGAAGTGACAAAATACCGGCGAATTTTGGAATAATAATTTTATTTTTATTAAGAGAAATGCCCACCACAGATCGTACACTAGCAGATCGACCGGGTATATAGGAACTAAGTCCTGTATTGATTCGCGGAGGGTCGCGGATTAACATGTCGTGAAGTTTCTAAGTTCCCGAATCCCTCGCTGAATTCATCGAGCTAGGTGCTAAGTTCCGTGCGCGCGACTCTGACGGTGATCTTTACGACGCGACTCTAACGGAGATCTTCACGGTTTCATTCACGGTGCGACTCTACACCGAGATCTTCACGGCGTCATAGATGGTGCGACTCTAACGGAGATCTTCACGGCGTTATTCGCGGGGCGAGTCTCACCCGAGATCTTCACGGTGTCATTCACGGTGCGACTCTGACTTCGGGCAATGCGATTACCCTTTTTATATGGTAGATGTCGATGAGATCATCGTCCTTCGCGATGGACACCTGCACTTGTTGTTTGCCACGTGCCATCTTCCACGAATCGCTCACCCCTTTGACTTATTGGTGACCTCGGCGATTCGGGGAACGTGTGCTATTGTGTGCGCGTGTGAGTCACAATCTTATGGATTGTCTTACTTCGAGCTTCGGCGTGGCACATTCCTTTCTTGACCGATTGGGCTTGCAGCTAGAGGAACCGTGGTTCCCCGTGTAAGTTACAGCACGTGTGCGATCTATGTGCGATGCCGAATCGGGCCCTTTGGTGTGTGTGTGTGTGTGTGTGTGTGTGTCTTGTCGATTTTACAAAGGCAAGTATTGTCTATGTTACGAGTGCTATAATGTGCGTAGTCAGCATCCGTAACAGATATATATATATATATAAGGGGTTGAAAAAAGTATATATACTTATTCTATAGATAAATAAATATAATAATATTCATTGCCATTAACTTTGCAAATACTATCTAGTCTAAAACATAAAAAATTGTGGTTTGCAATTGGTGATATTTCGGGTAAAGATGTCAAGGAGGCACGCACTATATTAATGACTTAGTGCCTGTGTCCCGGTAGCATCAATGACAGGCAATCACACAAAGTCTTACATTTTTGGGCAACATTCAGTTTACTCACCTCACATAGATAGGAATTTGCACCTGGTTCCCAATCACTACGGTTCACATTTTTTATCCATATGTTCCTTCTATCTGTTTTCGCAGGGAATCGACACAGATGGAATCCTTTGTTAATTGAATTTGTGCAGTAACTTGCACTACATCCAGGCATTTTCTCTTAAATTTTGAAAAATTAAAATACATTAAGTTGATACGATAATAAGTTATAAAATTAAAAAACTGTACACATTAAATTATATACTATGTGAATATCAGTGTAAATTTTGAACATTTAACCTAACTATGTTAACACAGTTTTTGTATACACAGATTATTGAATATGTTTTAAAACACACAAATGTTTTTAACTACAATAAGTATATTTTTAGAACAAAATATGAAAAAAATATTTGGTGCGAATTGTACAATATTTTAAGCTGTATATGTATTATTTTTATATTTACTTGTTTAGGTTAAGTTAAACGAACAAGGTTCGAACCCATTTTTACATGTCCTTGTAATACGTTATAATTAAATAACACAATTGCAGACATTTCAATTCTTACCTATATTCAAAATTTAATTCAATATATATATATTTTGTATTTTTATCCATTTCCAATGCACAGATACGTACTCTCTCTTTCTCTCTCGAACTTTGCTTGCTGTCACTCTCACTTCCGTTTTTGGTGCAAAAAATCGGTAGCTAATCAGCGATCGTCAACCACCTGCACTTCTCTGCCTATGAGGATCTCTAGTGCAATGGTCGATTTTAGCGCGCGGCCATTAAATTCAATTGAACTGTTCGGATCGTTCGGGTTGTTCAAACTATGTTGCGATACTTTGCTTTTACGTTATCGAGAATAATAGGAATGAAAAATTCTAAAATACCTGGTTGTATAGTTCTGGGCTGCACTTCAGGATATAAAAACCCAGAAAAAGTTCATTTTTTTCGAATTCCACATAAAGAAGAATCGAGAAGATTGTGGGAAATTGCAATTCGTCGAAATGATATTTTGCTTTCATCAATGCATTGTGTTTGTGAAAAACACTTTCCAAAATCAAGAATTTTGAAAAGGAATGTGTTGGAAGATTCGGAAGGAAATATTGTGGACACAGTATGAGTACTTTTTGTATTTTTTATACATTATAAAATCTTATCATACAGTTGTGTTTAAAGAAATAATATCTCATAAAAAGAGACTAAAGCGACACGATTACTCTGTAACACGGCAAATAGCGTATTAGTGTGCGTGAGTGTGCGCATGTATGAGTGTCCGCGGAAATCGCGAGAAGCGCACGTCTGATCCACGGGCAATTCCGAAGAAGCGACCGGTATTTAATTCTAATGCGCGAAAGCGATTTATATGTTTCAGGCGGGAGAGACAAGGATGAAATTGGCGAACGTTGCGACGAAATGGTAGCGATCGCGCGAAGCGCGAAAGAGAAAAAGAGAGCACGCATAAGTGCCGAATGTTAAGAAAAGACAGGTAGCCTTCTACATATCGAATTTTGATTGATGGGGCATCATGTCCTGTCATTGGTTGATCACGCGGCACGGCACTCGACCCGCCGAAAAGTCTGTCTGAGTCTAGCAGCAGACGTGTCCGAGCCGTCGTGGTAAATTGTAGGAAATTGTAATAATAAGGTCGGTCGAAGAGTGTGCGCGCGTCCCATGATCGCCAAGTTAAAGTGTAGTTGGGAGAAACATCCCGATTGGTACAAGGGATACCGGAGGCTGGCGCCTGACCAGTATCGAAGTCTTATAGGAGGCTGTAGCCTGATTATTGTAAGTAGACAATTATTTACTCTGCGAGATCCGTTTCGAAAGGGTTTTCCGGATTTTTGGAAAACCGTAGCGAAAGAGATCGCGCCGTTTTTCGAAACGCGACATTCGCCAAGATACCTTCGCAATAGGGAAGTTATTCCGATTCCGAAACAGGTTCTTTTTTTAAGTGGGCGGTAAATAATGGTCCACGCGGAATCGCAGAAATTAGATTTAGATTCCGATTGTATCGCGAAGATATGAATCGTCCATCAAATTATATTTTATGTTTTTCTTTTTAATAAACCTTTGTCATTTCATATAAATATCGTATAACCTTTTTCTTAAAGAACCCAGCCCCTCTCCGAGGTCAACGGTTGTTCGAATTGTTCAAATATTGAGCCAGTCAGCTAAAAAGTTCGGTTCCCGAGTTTCAGCTCGGAAGTTATAACGAGTGTGGTTGCAACCGAATTCAGTTAGGTTGGATGTAGTCACCATTGTAAAAAAATCACAGTGATAAAACGTAAAAGTGCCGTTATAACTCTTTAGCAACAACAAAATTTGGTTGCTCCGATTACATTTTGGAGCAAAGAGTTGTGGGATTTATAAACACGAAGTATTTAATTCATGTCTTTTTTGTCATATTAACAATAACAATAGTGTTTAATAATGTTGTTTTATCTGTTATAAGAATAGATTTATTATTTTATTTTTTTTTTTTATTTTATTCTTTTAAATTAATTACATTATTATGCTCCAAAATTCAGCATTTAATGCTAGATTTTGTTGAAAGACAGGGGTCTTTTGTTCAACATTATTGCTATCATTACTTCACTGACTCGCATACTTTTTCTATACGTCAATATGTAATTTCATGTGTTATTAGATATTGGACATTAGAATATTTCATGTAAGTTCCTTTACAGTCAGCAGAATTTAAAATTCCACCGTTAATCGAGGGAACAATTCCTGCCATGTTTCCGTGGACAGAATATACTAAGGAAGATTCCATGAGTTCTGTCATCCAAATTAGGCAGACATGTCAAGATTGTGAAAAATCTTCTGGCGACCCATGTATGGAAATGTCAGAACTTGCTATCGAAGTGGACGTCGTTGAAAATGTGCAAACTGAGGCCGATGTTTTAACAGCTTTAACAGCGACGGTTGAACAGCTCGTCTCGTTACTGGGGAAAGAGATAACTGGAATTTTAAAAGATCATAACAAGGGCGAGTCACCGTATCGGCGCGGACGGAGTACCGAACGACGCGGATGGAATCGGTCGAATAATATTTGGGAGCGAAATCGATCGCAGAATCGGACACAGTATGAAAATAGTAGTCCGTACAGACAGGGGGTGACGCGATTTAAGGGTCGTTGTTATTTTTGCAATAAAGTCGGACGTCGGAAATCTGAATGGCGTCGGCAACAATCAACTAATGAAGTAACGCCGTCAAGAAATCGGTCGATTCAGGAAAATAGGATCGACAATAATAACGGCTTGAACAGAATAGACACGCCGCGTAGACGACGCGATAGGAACGATCCGGAGAGGTTGGAAAACTAAATAGGGGAGCGTCAGAAGAGGCATACGTTTACCCCGCGGATAAGAACGAGCCTCAATCGAATGAATCGATGATTCGATGCGATTAGGTGTCGGATAGGGTAGATCAGAGTAGACCCTTCATCAAGACAGATATGCACGGAATTATCGTGCGAGTGTTAATCGATACTGGGTCATCGCAATCATTTATTGGGTCCCGATGCAAAGAAGCTTTCGAGCGATTGGGAGTGTTGTCTCACAACCAAGATTCGCGGACGATTGCCCTTGCTGATGGCCAAGTGACCCAGATGGCAGGTTCGATAATTGTACCGATCAGAGTAGGCTCGGAAAAGCAACTGGTAGAGTTAAATGAGTTGCCAGACTTATCTGTGGATTGCATTTTAAGCATTGACGCTATCATTTTGTGCGGAATACAAATCGATGGAAGCAATGGAAAGTGGAAACTATCGAGAAACACGACAGAAAGAAGGCTAGATCTAGCGGCAACCGAAATGAATGAATTTGAGATGGATAATCGTCCGTTTATGATGGTCGAGATAGGAATGCGAAGATATAAAGCACTGATTGATACAGAATCTTCGTCGTCATTCATCGGACTGTTAGGGGACAGAATAGAAAGAGAGAACGTCGTAACGAGAGCGAATAATGGAAGTATATCAGTTAGACTAGCTAATGATAAAGTTGCGAAGGTTCGCTCAGAAATTCGAATTCCGATGAAATGTAAAAATCGGGAATAGCTAGTCCGATTTAAAGTTTTACCAGTATTAGCTATCCATTATATCCTAGGGATGGATTTTATCCGAGAACACAACGTACGGATCGATGGTAAATCGAGAACGTGGCAGATAGGTGCGAATGGAATAAAATATAAATTCGCACAAGGAATAGGAAGAATCGTTTCCAGAAACACTGAGGAATCGTGTTGTGGACTTGCGGAATTATCCGGAAATGAAAGGATGCGGATTAAGCAAGTCCTGGATGAAACGATTCCAAAAGATATGCCACGGATCGGAAAAACTGATTTGGTGCCGCACGAAATTGATGTGCAAGGCGCTGTACCAGTCAAGCAGCGATATTACATGGTATCACCGAAGGTCGGAGAGCATATAAATGTTGAGATCGATCACATGCTAAAAGACGCAATAATTGAGCCGTCGAAGAGCGCCTGGTCCAGTCCAATTGTGATGGTAAAGAAATCGAGCGGCGAATACCGATTTTGTGTAGACTATCGGAAAGTAAACGCGTTATCAAGGAAAGATGCGTATCCGCTTCCGTATATGAATGCGATATTGACGAAATTACGTCAAGCAAAGTATATTTTCAAGATTGACCTCCGCCATGCGTATCATCCGATACCGATGGCCGAGGAAAGCAAGGAAATTACGGCATTTACGACACCGGGTCGCGGACGTTTTGAATTCACGCGTATGCCGTTCGGATTAACAGGTGCGCCCGCAACGTTTCAGAGATTACTCGATAGCGTGATTGGTCCGGAAATGGAACCACATGCGTTCGCCTATCTGGACGACATAATTGTCGTGAATGAAACTTTTGAATCGCACATGGAATGGCTCCGAAAGATAATCGAAAAGGTCTTGGGAGCCGGATTGACGATTAATCCGGGAAAGTGCGAATTTTGTTGCGATGAGGTTCAATACCTTGGATATAGAATAGGTCGTTACGGGTTATCGGCAGATTTGAATAAAGTCACACCGATCATAAAGTATCCGACGTCGCGTACGTTGAAGCAGTTGCGACGATTTTTAGGAATGGCGTCGTGGTACAGGCGATTTGTGGTAGGCTTCGCGAAACGCGTTGAACCGATGACAAGATTGCTGAAGAAGGACGTCCGCTGGAAGTGGGACGAGGATCAAGTTAGAGCTTTTGAAGACATTAAAAAAGCTCTGATGTCTCCTCCTATCTTGGCATGTCCAGATTTTAGTCAACCGTCTGTCATGCAGACTGATGCGAGTAGTTATGGAATAGGTGCGGTATTGACGCAAAAACTCGATGGAAAAGAAAGGGTTATCGTGTACGCTAGTCGCACTTTGACTGATACTGAACGCAAGTATTCAGTAACCGAGCAGGAATGTTTAGCTGTCCTGTGGGCTTTGCATACATTTCGAGCGTATCTGGAAGGTTATTATGTTACCGTGATAACTGACCACAGTAGCTTGTGGTGCTTGCAAACACTGCGAAATCCTACTGGTCGGTTAGCCAGGTGGGCTCTAGATATGATGGAGTATGACTTCACGATTGAACATCGGAAGGGAGCGCTACATCATGTCCAAGATGCTCCGTCTCGAATGTACGAAGACTGTTGTTTACCTTTTGCTGGAGCTGAATTCGAGATACCGGGAGATATTACAGATTCGTGGTACAGGAAACGACTGAAAGACGTGAATGATTATCCACGCAGATACGTTGGGTGGAAAATATCCGATGGCCGGTTGTATTATTATCGAGTGAATCCGCAATTCGATGGGATGATGGAAGATCGGGACGCATGGAAGTTAATTCTTCCGATAGAATTACGGAAGGCGGCATTTGAAGAAAATCATGCCGTAACGCGTGCAGGACATCAAGGAGGTGAGAAAACATACGCTCGGGTTGCTAGGGAATATTATTAGCCCGGGATGTATCGTGACATCGCGCAATGGGTAAAGACGTGTCGAGTTTGTCAGCAGTGTAAAGTTGATTAAGTACTGCCGGCAGGTTTGATGGGACGTCGTATTCTAAGTGAGCCATGGTCGATGATAGTGGCGGATCGCATGGGACCGTTCCCAAAAAGTAAACAGGGGTTGAGATCATACCACTCCGCAGGGCAACGGGTAAAGCAATCGTCGCAGCGCTCGACAAGTTCGTTATTTGGCGCTGGGGAACTCCGGATGTTTTATTGTCGGATAATGGACCTGCGTTTCGAAGCGACATATATATTAAGCATTTGTTGTCGCATGGAATAGAACGGTCAAAGATTCCTCCGTATGATGCATAAGCAAACCCGGTCGACAGGGTTAATAGTGTCGTAAAAACGATGGTAGTTTCGTTTATAGAGAAAGATCATCGCGAGTGGGACCAACACCTCGGAGAATTTCAGTTCGCGATTAATACGGCCGTGCATAGTTCGACAAAGGTGAGTCCGGCATTTATAAATTTTGTTAGGGAGCCGCGCCCGCCTAGAACCATGCGCAGAGCAGTGGAAGGAGATGCGCTTTGGGAAAACGCTGAAGTAGAGAGTGGGAAAGCTCGTATGGAAAAATTACGAGAACTGTATGATTCGACGCAGAAATCGGCAGAAGAGGCAAGCGATCGACAAGCTCGTTATTATGACATACGTCATCGTGATGTTCGGAATAGGATCGGGGATAGGGTTCTCAAAAAGAATAAGGTTCTATCGTCCGCCAGTACACATATAGCCGCGAAGTTAGCACCGAAATATGTAGGACCATATGTCGTGAAAGCGATAAGCGGCTCAAATATGTATGAGCTCGAGACGTTATCAGGGAAATCCGTCGGACCGTGGCATGCGAAGGATCTTAAAGCGTATCATGAAGACGTTCAGGATACGACAAAGAGACCAACGCTAATACCGGATCCCGATGAGATTCGCGAGATGACTGACGAGGAGGTCCTCCGGTTAGGTCGGTGCGCAGGGAATACACCCCAAAAGAAAAGGTAAGCGATAATACAGAGGTAACGCGAGTTCAGGTACACATAGGTGCAGAAATGGAACCGGTCGTTGAAAACCGGAAACGCGGTCGACTGAGAAAGAATACACCGATCGAAGTTCGTGGAAACCCAGGGGAGAAATCGAGGGGAGAAACCCAGACGCGAGAAGTAACGGTAGTTCCTAGACCACGAGGAAGACCACGTTTGGGCCCTCCAATAGAATCCCCACCGAAGTATATCTTAAAACTTCCCGATAGTGGACCAAGCCGTCGAACTTCGAATCGAAAAATCCGGTTTGCATTATCCTTAAGATATAATGTCGCTTACATTTCATAATCATTTCTGTTCCCATCATTACATCTCCTTTCAATCCCATAGTATTAAGAAACATAATTATTTAAATCGGGAGTGAAACCATTCCTCCCGAAAAATTCAAGGTGAACGTCGCTCTTCGGAATTCGACACGTGAAGTGCAGATTGCTTACCCCGGAGATGCAAGCCTAGAGGGGGGGAATTTGTAACACGGCAAATAGCGTGTTAGTGTTCGTGAGTGTACGCATGTATGAGAGTCCGTGGAAATCGCGAGAAGCGCACGTCTGCTTTACGGGCAATTCCGTAGAAGCGACACGTATTTAATTCTAATGCGCGAAAGCGATTTATATGTTTTAGGTGGGAGAGACAAGGATGAAATTGGCGAACGTTGCGATGAAATGGTAGCGATCGCGCGAAGCGCGAAAGAGAAAGAGAGAGCACGCATAAGTGCCGAATGTTAAGAAAAGACAGGTAGCCTTCTACATATCGAATTTTGATTGATGGGGCATCATGTCCTGTCATTGGTTGATCCGCCGAAAAGTCTGTCTGAGTCTAGCAGGAAATTGTAATAATAAGGTCGGTCGAAGGGTGTGCGCGCGTCCCAGGATCGCCAAGTTAAAGTGTAGTTGGGAGAAACATCCCGATTGGTACAAGGGATATCGGAGGCTGGCGCCTGACCAGTGTCGAAGTCGTATAGGAGGCTGTAGCCTGATTATTGTAAGTAGGCAATTATTCACTCTGCGAGATCCGTTTCGAAAGGGTTTTCCGGATGTTTGGAAAACCGTATCGAAAGAGATCGCGCCGTTTTTCGAAGCGCGACATTCGCCAAGATACCTTCGCGATAGGGAAGTTATTCCGATTCCGAAACAGGTTCTTTTTTAAAGTGGACGGTAAATAATGGTCCACGCGGAATCGCAGAAATTATATTTAGATTCCGATTGTTATATTTTATATTTTTCTTTTTAATAAACCTTTGTCATTTCATATAAATATTGTATAACCTTTTTTTTAAAGAACCCACCCCCTCCGCATTCAATTCGAACGATTGTTCGAATTGTTCACATATTGAGCCAGTCAGCTAAAAAGTTCGGTTCCCGAGTTTCAGCTCGGAAGTTATAACGGGTGTGGTTGCAACCGAATTCAGTTCGGTTAGATGTAGTCATCATTGTAAAAAAATCACAGTGATAAAACGTAAAAGTGCCGTTATAACTCTTTAGCAAAAAAAAAAATTGGTTGCTCCGATTACATTTTGGAGCAAAGAGTTGCAGGATTTACAAACACGAAGTATTTTATTGATGTATTTTTTGTCATATTAACAATAACAATAGTGTTAAATAATGTTGTTTTATCTGTTATAAGAGTAGATTTATTATTATGATTTTTTTTTATTTTATTCTTTTAAATTAATTAAATTATTATGCTCCAAAATTCAGCATTTAATGCTACATTTTGTTGAAAGACAGGGGTCTTTTGTTCAACATTATTGCTATCATTACTTCACTGACTCGCATACTTTTTCTATACGTCAATATGTAATTTCATGTGTTATTAGATATTGGACATTAGAATATTTCACGTAAGTTCCTTTACAGTCAGCAGAATTTAAAATTCCACGGTTAATGGAGGGAACAATTCCTTTAATGTTTTTGTGGACAGAATATACTAAGGAAGATTCCATGAGTTCTGTCATCCAAATTAGGCAGACATGTCAAGATTGTGAAAAATCTTCTGGCGACCCATGTATGGAAATGTCAGAACTTGCTATCGAAGTGGACGTCGTTGAAAATGTGCAAACTGAGGCCGAAGTTTTAATAATATTGAATAACTCGCAGATTCAGACGGTTAAATACGAAAGTAGTAATATTCAAGAGACGGATGGGACAAACCACATTGTTCGGGCACAAAATTCGCAAGGGAGTACGGAACAGATAGATTCTCTTGACGATTTACCAGCTGTGAGTTTCCCGTGTGTAATAAAAAAATAATAAAAATTGGAAGTTTTTATTCAGGCCTCTGTAAAAACCATTACCGCCTTTTTTTATTATTCACAGAGTACGATGATGCCATCAAATTTGAAAAATGCTTCAATAAAACTTCCATTAAATTGGTTCATGCAGCAAAACATGTATCACGGAGAACTGATTTTCAATTTTATAAATGGAAGAAATGTAGAACTGCAGTCTGGTGTACGCTCCTGGGTAGTGTGCAAGGAAATAAGTTTGGCACATGACATGAGACCAGGAGTAACTGTTAAAACCGGTCAAATTGTTAATCTGAAAACTATTACTGACAAGTGAATACGAGTTGTGAAAGACTTAGAGATAATGCTTGCTGACATTGACAAACTTAACATTTGCTGTGGTGCAAAATTAACAAATGAAATGGAAGGGATGGAAATGAAAATAGGTCGAGTGGATAGCATGGGCACATGGAGGCACACGAAATGCCCATTGTTATTAAACAGTGGTAAAGCATGCAAGTATTGCAGATGCCTTAAAAAAAGTTTTGCTAGACGGTAATCTCGACAAGTAAACCGTAACAAAAATAGAGGCAATCGAGGTAGAATTAATGCAACACTAAAAAAGTCACTTGCCTTAAAGGCCATAAGAAAAGAAATAAATTAATTAAAAATGCAAGGGCACGATCAATGCGAACAGTGAATGCATTGAAATCTAAGATTGCTAAGCAGCAGTCTGATATTGCAAGATTTTCAGAAGCTACAATCAACAAGCTGCTTGAAGAAAAAGGTATTGCAACGAACCAAAGATTAGTTGTTAAAGAAATACTGCAGTCGGTTAAAGGAAATCAGCCAAAGGTCGAAGGTACTCCGAACAGTGGTTACCGCAGTGTATGCTGATGCACATGCGATCACCTGCAGCCTATAGATTCCTTCGTGACCACCACATTTTACCTGTACCAACCGTACGTACAGTTCGGAGGTGAGAATAATTTAATCACATAAATACTTGTGCTATGTATTAAGAAAACTATTTAAATTGTATTTTTACATTTCTAGGTACCTTTCAATTATTAAAATAAACTGTGGATTCGATGAACAAATTTTTGAAATGTTTGAGAAAGAAATTATCAAAAAATCTAATCTTGAAAAGCATGGTTTTCTTGTGGTGGATGAAATGTCCACACGGACAGAAGTTTCATTAGACACCAAATATTTGACCTATAAAGGTCTTCAAGACTTTGGCGACAGAACAGACAAACAAAGTACCTATGACAAGGTCAACCACGGATTTACGTTCTTGTTTCAGCCATTAGTGGACTCATATGCTCAACCTGTGGCTGTGTTCACCTCAAAAGGCTCCGCTGACGGTGCAAAAATCGCAGAGCTTGTACTGAAGTGTATAATTGCATTGGAAAAGACAGGTGCAATTATGCATGGGGTAATTTCTGATGGATCGGCTCCAAACAGAACTTTTTGGGATAAAGTTGGAGTGTCGGGAGTGAATAACAACTTAAAATCATACTTTGAGCATCCAACAGTTAAAGGGAGAAAGATTTTTGTATCCTCTGACTCTCCTCACATTATAAAAACGATTCGTAATCGAGTATACAATAATCAGTTTTTGCAGGTAATTTGTATGAAATGTTATTAACAATAGACAATTAGTAACAATTGTTATCTAATTCCTTGTAACTATTCGATTATTGATGAATTTTGTTATTTATATCGGAACTAACATCTCAGAACTGTTTCTTTTTATAAAAGAAATTTTAATTTTGTTTAACCCTTTGAAGCATAGATTTTTCTATACAATGCAAATTTGCTGAAACTGGGTACTCGGGGGTTTTCGAGGTCGCTGATCACGAATCCGGACTCAGCTTTTTAAAATTCAAGATGGCGGATCCAATATGGCGGACCAAACTTAGAAAAAGTTACTTGATCAAGCTGAAACTCGGTACTCGGGGGTTTTCCGGGTAGTTGATCATGAATTCGGACGCAAATTGTGGAAATTCAAGATGGCGGATCCAATATGGCAAATCAAATGTAGAAAAAGTTACTTGATCAAGCTGAAACTCGGTACTCGGGGGTTTTCCGGATCGCTGATCACGATCCGGACTCAACATTTGAAAATTTAAGATGGCGGATCTAATATGGCGGATCAAATGTAGAAAAAGTAGCTTTTTATGTCCCCGTATTGGATTATTCATAACCTTCGATCGCCATCTTCAACTGTACATAGCTGACAACGGATTAGAGATCAACGATCACGAAAATCTCCGAGTACCTAGTTTCAGCTTGATCAAGTAAATTTTTCCGAATTTCGTCTGCCATCTTGAATTTTGAAAATCTGAGAACAGATTCGTGATCAGCGACTTCGAAAACCCCCGAGTACCTTGTTTCAGCTTGATGAAGTAACTTTTCCCGAATTTCAAACATTGACAAAAGACGCTATCAGTCCGTTCACATGCCAGTACATATTGACCAACGCAGGCGCTGTGCTGCTTACAGTACAAAAGCAGATCTCAAGCTTACAAATTGGATGTGTAATACTTGTGACGTTCCGTTATGTTTATCATCGAATAAAAATTGTTTTTTCGCATATCACTCGTAGAAACCTCTTGCATGCAGAAGCACTGAAAAATGAAAAAAAAAAACACAAACATATAAATGTTCATAAAAATAAAAAAAAATTGAAATTCATAAAAACAAAAAAATATAAAAATTTATAAAAATATAAAAAATTATTTAAAAATTCATACAAATAAAAAAAAATTCATACAAATAAAAAAAAATTCATAAAAATAAAAAAAAAATATAAAAATTCATAAAAAATAAAAAAAAAAATGGAGACAATAACCGCCACGTCCACGATCGTGTCTCTGGATTCGATTAAGTGCGGTTTCCTTTTATTTGTTACGGACAATATCTTACAATTTTGTCCGTTATTTTGGATTCGCCAAAATGGAAATTCAAACTCAATGATACTAGAACGCTAGAATAGTCAGATTTATATCAATTAAGTACCTTTTTCATATTTTGGTCCGCCATTTTGGATCCACCATATTGAATTTTAAAAATCTGAGGCCGGATTCGTAATCAGCGACCTCGGAAACCCCCAAGTTCCCAGTTTTACATCAATCGAGAATCTTTTTCATATTTTGATCTGCCATTTTGGATCCGCCATATTGCATTCGAAAATCTGAGGTCGGATTCGTAATCAGCGACCTCAAAAACCCCCAAGTACCCAGTTTTATATCAATCGAGAACCTTTTTCATAATTTGGTCCGTTATTTTGGATCCGCCATATTGAATTTTGAAAATCTGATGTCGGATTCGTGATCAGCGACCTCAAAAATCCCTAAGTACATAGTTTTGACATATTCCAGTAAAGTTTTCTTGTCCACATACATTTTTTGTAAAAAATTCACCATTTTTATACTTTGTTTAATTTTTTTAAACAATATAACATGATAATTAATGAAAAATATTGATTTATTTACGTTTCCTAACATGTTTTTGAAGTAAGCAAGAAAAAAATTGCAGCAAAATTAATTAATAATTACTTTAAATACGTAAATCCCGGGAGCCTCTCTCTGGAGGATAGAGCAGTTTTCCGTGCTACCGGGCGCGTCCACAGGTTGCGGATAGTGGAGTGGCCAGTAGGAGTAGGGGGGGTGGGGAACCACTCCCAGTCCTGCTGGTTAGTCGCTAATATATTGAATACGCGACCGCGGACAACGGAATCGGGATAGGAGGAGCTCTTCAAAAATCAGGGAAGACAATGTTAAAAACTCATTATCCCCAGGTGTTAACCCTAGCGGAACCCCACCCGCTCAAAGAGCGGCCGAGCCCCATTCGGAGTCTGGGGGGGGGGGGCTCAACATTGTTAATGATCACGGGATCCACAATTGGCCACTTGGTTGTGGGAGGTACCGATGCTACTAGTGGCAACCCAACACGAAACCCGCATATCGCGGACGACATAGTCAGTCCCAGCGGTATCTCCATCCGATGGAGGATATGCACATCGACGCAGCAACCGAGGACGCTATGTCCACTGGAAGCACAGTCGAGACTGCAGATTCCGAAACCGAGAGGGATCTACTGGAGGAGGCTGACAAAGCCGGAAGCGAGACGGTGGGAAAAGAAAGAAAGGTGCTTAATCGCGATCAGAAAGCCAGGAAAGGCTACCGGAATGCGGTTAAGTACCTTGGAAAAATGAAAAGTAGAAAGACGAAAGAACTCTCGACGAAAGAGCGGGAGTACATCCGAAGCCACCGCTCCACCTGGGAAGCCGAAACCGAGGCGAAAGCTCCAGAGGGCTCGTGCCGTGGAGTCCTCGCGGAACACGGGTGGGCTCGCTGGTCAAATGCCTCTGGTAAGGGACCAGGCGACGAAAAGGGGCCGCTCGGGTGACGTGGAGGAAAACACGGCCAAGAAAGCCAAACCCTCGGCAAGCTTCGAGTCGCCTATGGAGTTTCAGATCGCTGTCATCGATCGTTCCGATCTCGACGGCAGGATGAGCTCCGAAAGGTGGCTAGAGGTGGAAGCGAGGATTCTGGAAGCCATTGCGGAGGGGGAAGAGGAAGGAAGTGACGAGGAGGTGAACTTCGACGGGGCCGGCTGGCAGAAGGGAGTCAAAGTCGTGGGTTGCAGCAACAGGAAGTCTTGCGATTTCCTAAAGCAAGTAATCCGCGACTGCGGCGAACTATGACAGGGGGACAAACTCGAGGTTATACGAAGATCAGATCTCCCTCTCAGACACCTAACATCAGTCTGGATTCCCCCTCCAGCCCCGGTGGAGGATAAGATCCTAAGGATCATTAAGAGGCAAAATAAGGGACTCAACACCCAAAGCTGGAGGATTGTCTCCTCAAAAGACAGCAAAGGGGGAAGCGGCAAAGACGTTGTCATAGCTATGGATGATGAGTCCCTTAGAAAATTAAGAAATTCACTGGGTAGCATCAAATTCGGTTTTGGATCACTGAAAATGAGGCTTCCCAGTGAAAAGAAGAATAGCGACATCGAGACTGCAAGTGGTGCAAATTAATCTGCACCACTGCGAAGCAGCCTCCGAAGATCTGATGCTGCTTATGACGGAAGGCAGGGTGGATATTGCCCTTGTCCAGGAGCCATGGCTCCTAGGAGGCAAAATTCGACGACTAATGGCAAAAGGCTATGAGCTGATCCACACCCAAGCCGAAAGTAAGAAAAGAGCGTGTATAGTGGCCAAGAGTGACTTAAAACTCATACTACTTTCACAGTTCAGTACTAACGATATGACTACGGCAGTGTACGAAGAAACGGGAAAGGCTCCGCTAATTCTCGTAGCAGCGTACGCCGTACATGCCGTACGAGGAAGAAGAGCCACCAACAGCCAAGCTCCGTGACCTGGTGCAATCCTGCCAGGCGAAGGGGAAACAGCTGGTGATCGGAGGTGACGTCAATGGACATCATGTCCAATGGGGAAGCAGCGACATAAACAAAAGAGGTGAGTCAATTTTAGAGTTTATACTTTCTAGTAATCTGATTATATGCAATAAAGGTAATGTGCCAACTTTTGCAAATAGAATTAGGGAGGAAGTTATAGACCTAACTTTGTGCACAAATTCTGATCAAGTCGCGGTCGAAAATTGAAGGGTATCCCTTACTAATTCATTTTCGGATCATAAGAGGATCCTCTTCACAGTTAACCGCGATACTGTAAAAAGGACGATGTTTAGGAACGCAAAAAAGACTGACTGGACAAAATTTTCTAAACTGGCAATTTGTTAAGTGGTGTGCGAGAGAAAATGCATTCTTACTGAAAATATTAGGGGGATCCGATTAATGTATTTTCTTTAAACCAATTAATTGGTCTCATTATTCCGCGCACAAAAGTATTAAGGTTATGATTACTGAAAACTAAATAATATTTTACAAGATATTCTACATTTTGTGTCAAAAATTGTTAACTTCAAACCTTTACAACTCAAAAAGTACTTAATAAAAAATATTTTATTATAGTGTTTTGGAAATCTCTCGAGATAAGCTATAAGAATATGCAATAAAATGTAGGGGGTTCTATTTAAAAAAATAAGATTGACCTTGAAATGACCTTGAAGGACATGGTCAAGGTCAAAGTCAAGGTCATCATCTTACTCCCCGCTTGAAACCATACAACTTTGCTATTGGGCATTTTCTCCTAAGTGCATTCTAACTGAAGATATTAGGGGGGTCCGATACTTTTCGATGACCCTGTATATATACAGTGATGGGAATAGTTCCGGAAAGGTTAAATATCTCAGTGGGAGTGTATTTTCGGGGAAAATGTTTCAGACAAAAGTTTAAGGATTTTCCCCTGGCTATTTAAGGGTACCAGTCAAATTGACTTTGAGCATGACCTCGAAGGTTATTTCAAGATCATGTTTGTTTTTTTAAATGGGAACCCCTATTTTTTTCATGGATTCAGAAAGTGAGGAAATTTTACGGTTGAATATGATATTTTGATGAACAAAATAGACTTAAATTTACGTCAGAATCTAAACAAAATTAACTATCTTTTCGTAAAAATCATGGTTCAACATAATGTAAGTATAAAATATGACTGGTTTCATAAAGAAACTTCGTCAGGACGATATCTCCATTACGAGTCTATGCATACTATGCCTCAAAAAATAGGTATGGTATATGGTTTAATTGACCGTGCAATAAAACTTTCTTCCACAGAATTTAATCAAAAAAATCTTAACAGTATCAAAATAACTTTGCTTGAAAATGGGTACCCAGCACTTTTTATTGAACAAACTATTAAAAAACGTTTACAAATTCTAAATTCAACAATACAAAATAATTTGAACCATAATAAGAGCGAAAATATCATCAAAACAATTAGTTGTCCCTACATAAAAGACTTTCTGAGCCCCTTGCAAAAATTTTCTGGAATAAAAAAATAAGATTAGATTCAACTCCCTTCAAAACTAATATTGCACAAATTAAACCAGAAAAGCATGAACTACCTGTTGAAAAACTAAGTGGAGTTGTCTATAAAATTCCTTGTCTTCATTGTCAAACATCGTATATAGGACAGACAATCAGACCGCTAAAAATACGACTAAATGAGCATGAGAGAAACATTTTTGCAAAAAAATCTGAACAGTTTTCTGGTGTAACCCATCGTCGACTAGAAACAGGGCACGATTTCGACTATACCAACACAAAAATTCTCGCAAAGGAAAAAAACTAGAGAAAAATAGGTCACCTTGAAAACTACTACATAAAAAAAGATAACAATACAGTCAACATGAGATTTGAAGTGTCGAAATTACCAGAGATTTCCCATCCATTTCTCTAATCTTGGTAAAATAATAATTAACATTTATATATGCTCATAAATAACGGTTCCTATATTCTTAGTACTTAAACACTAATACCTATAATCCGTGTTATAGTATAAATACAGCAGAATCGCACCGGCTCTTTCTATATTTTCAGAAGAGGACTCAAATCATAGTCGAAACGTCAATGGAAAATTTATTTCCTCCATTTAGACCCTTGTTTCATTTCGTTTATATAGTAAAATCTGTTGTCCTCCACTTGACCCTTAAAAATACACGTTTCTGTTAATTCCTTTGTTATTCTATATTTTTTCATTCTAATTAAACTTGTTCTCCCATCTTTAATATTTACTAAAAAAACTAATAACCGATAGATACCAAAATTATTTAAACAATATTATATATAAGACGGTCGAAAAATAATCTATTGATTTAAAATGAATATGATATGGTCGATTTTTCCAGCACGGTCGTTTCAAGGTCAAACTTAATGCTCTCGGAATTGCGAATTAATTCAAAGGGAGTACATTTTCGGGAAAAATGTTTCAGACAAAACTTTTAGGATTTTTTCCGGGCTATTTAAATGTACCAGTGAATTTGACCTTGAAGGTTATTTTTAGGTCAAGTTTATTTTTTTAAATAGAAACTCCTGTGACCTTGCCGGAAAAATCTACCATATCATATTCGGACGTAAAATTTCCGCATATCCTGCTCTTTCCGAATCCACGAAAAAGATAGGAGTTCCCATAAGAAAAAACGAAGATGACCTTCAAATGACTTTGAAAATGGTCATCAAGGTCAAAATCGAGGTCACCATCATTTGGCCCCCTTTCAACCATAGAACTTTTATCTGAAATTTTTTCTCGGGTAATGCTTACGTTTTGAGATATTTTACTGTCTAAGTTAAAATGGGTCACCCTGTACATATATTGACGTTTCACGTCAACCGGATAATCAGTGCACCCAAAATTTGAATTAACCAATCAAGACGTTTAAGGGCTCAAAATGTTCGTTTGGTCTAGCGCCTTCAAAAAAGTTCTGGCCTTTTGGAAAATTTCATAATGGCGGCTCAAAATGGAGGCTGGAAACCAAACAAAAATTGAGAATTCGAATCAAAAAGCTTGTGGGAAAGAAAATTGGTGTTCTATTCGATTGGTGTGCCACAAAAAAATTCCCGACTAGGCTAAATGATTTTTTTTATCAATTTACTGATTTTATAATTTATTGAACAACTTTTTAGCTCCCTAAAAGATTTTAAATCGATTTACTAATTATTTACTGATTTTATAGATTTTTAAATGAAAGTAATAATTTCTTTCCATTTTAATGATTTTTTTGTCAGTGTAACTGTTTTCATAATTTATTGACAAATTTTCAGTACCTTTAACGTATTTTAATCGATTTATCTTATTTTATACTCATTTGTTTTAATGAAATTACCGAAGAATTTGTTTTATTAAATTATATAGACCCTTCATCGATAGAGATCCTATATAAATTGTATTGACCCATCACATAATCTGTCTTTACGACCTACTTCTCTGAAAATAATCGTTAAAAATATTCGCAAAAATTCATGTCTACTCAGAAATTCCTCAACTTTGAGTTCCAAATGGAAAAAAAATTTTTCCAGGCCTCCTTGTACCTTTTAAAAATAAAAAAATGGAAACTTTAGATTTTTCCCATGTTAATCAAATGCAAAACTTTAAGCTGCTTCAGCGACCTCTAAATGTCATTTAATCGATTTTTGTCAAGAGACAAAAAAGTTTTCTTTTTTTCTCTCTTTTGGTTTGGCATGATCAGGAATTTTTTTGTGGCACTTCCGAAATTGTGAACCACCCATATATATAAACAATGAAATTATCCAGGTAAAAACAGTAATGCATAATTTGTCGTAAATTTTCTTGTTTTATTGTAATAATGCGTGATTACGCAAAATTTGGTTTGATTTTTGCCTAGAGACAATATGAAGGACTACGCGAAATTATACAAAAGTGGAAATTTAAATGGATTAAAAAAAGATAACTCTTTTTTTTAGTTTAATTCCACACAAACAAAAATAATACCTATAGATTTGCATTAGAAAACGAAATACAAGCAATATTTCAATTCGTTCTTCGTAGAAAATTCGAATTCAATATAAAATCACTACAGACGTTGTGTATTATTGCCTATTGTTTCTACAGATTACAAATTTTGTATATTTATTTAAACAACAAAGAATAAAGCATGATTCGTCATTTCAACCGTGACTTATAATTTTATTAATTGCTGTCACTTGTCAAGATTTTATTAATATTTGTATATGCTATGAAATTGTTAACGAATTTTAGAATAATATTAATTGAAAAAGAGAAAAATGTATATGGGTAAATATCTCGAAAAGGACAAATTCGGAGTTAAGATAAAATTTAAAAAAAATTATCAAAAATATTGATGTATATGTTCCTATGGAAAGAGGAGGACCAAAATAAGTCCCTAAAATAGGTTGTTACAATCTTTATAAATATTATTGTTTAAAAAATAATTGTTTAATGTAAAATAATTGTTTATTTTTTTGTTACAAGTACGGTGATTGAATCAGCTTGAGATTAGTCACTCAGGGGTTTTGGAGGTCGCTGATTACGAATCTGAAGTCAAATTTACAGAATTCAAAAGTCAATGCAATGTGGCGGATGATTTTTTAGAAATTCATTAATTTGCCTTGAAAATTATTACTGATAATTTTGTAAAAATTTCCAAAAAACATCCGCTACCTTGAAATTTAAAATTTTTAAACTAACATCAAATTCGAAATTAGCTACCCCAAAAGCCTCAAGTAACAAAATTTAAGCAATATTTTAAAAATTCCTAAATATTTCATCCGCCATTTTAGATCCGCCATTTCGAATTCTAAACCTAACATCAAATTCAAAATCAGCGACCCCAAAAGCCCTAACTAACAAAATGTCGGTTATATTTAACAAATTTTCAAAGATTTCGTGTGCCATTTTGGATCTGCCATTTTGGATTCTAAAACTAACATCAAATTCAAAATCAGCGACCTCAAAAACCCCTGAATAACAAATTTTAAGCTATTTCACAAAATTTTTAAATATTTCGTCAATCATATTGAATCCGCTATTTTGAATTTTGAAAAACTAACATCAGATTTGTAATCAGCGACTCCAGCAACCCTCGAGAAACGATTTTCAAATTTATTTAACATTTAGATAACAAAAAACTGAAAATGTACTGGCGGTTACGGAGTGGAATTTTATTCTCCCTGCGGCAGCTCGAAAATATGTTGATTCTAATTTAAAAGAATAAATTTTATAAATAAAGAGTCAATAGTATTTGAAATATTTTAGTCTAATAAAAGAATATTTTAAACATTATTTATAATATCTTTCATTTACTTACCAAAATATACAATTTACTGCGGTTACGGAGTGGAGTTTTATTTGTGTCTATGAACTGAAAATCTCAATTATACTGAATATTTTCTTTTTTTACAACCTAATTCACACTGATCTTTAATGACACCGATATTATAAACATTGTTTACCTTTGCATTACTTCTTGAACATGCTTGTTTACATTTACTACTTATATTTGCGATCGGTTACGGAGTGGAGTTTTCAATCGTGCACAAAAGTAATTTAATTCTAAGAAATAGAAATTGGTATATTTTGCCTTACCTCTTCCGGAATCGACTAAAATATAGAATAATTAAGAAATATTGCTAGCCAAATAATATTATTAGATTGCAGATTGAATGTAATGTTTATTATTTGGATAAAATTTGCTCCATGCACGGTTACGGAGTGGAGTTTTTTCACCATATAAACATGAATATTTCAAATAATATGAAATTTCTACTTTTTTCCTTATATGGTCTTGTTAAACATTGATAAATACTATCATATGACCGTCATAATTTTTAATAATTTTAAATACTTTCAGAAAAAATGTCAAGAACGAGTCATTTGTCCTTTTGGGAGAATCACCCATATGTAGGTATATTAAGAAAAAAAGATTTTTGTTCTGTGGCAAATAATACCTTTAGTATTGGTGTTATTTAAAGGGAAAGACCACCCAAATCAGTTTTGTGCAGCTTAGACATCGTTCAATTTCAAGAGTGGGATGTCATGTCAGTTTCATCATAGCAGTAATACAATTACTCTTATCCGACTAATCGAATTTGATACATTACGCACGATTCACTCCTCATCAGGAGTTATCTAATAACTTTAGCAAAAAACTAAATAAATAATGGCAATACCACACGAATAAGCGTACCATCCCGCGTTGAAATTATTAGTATGGCAGCAGTATGTCTTTAGTATTGGAAAGGGTACGACTATGATATGGGTCTTATATGCCTTTGGTATGGGTAAAAAATATGGGATTAGTCCGGCCGGCGTATGACCTTTCCCATACTCTTATCCATACTATCGCCAGATAAATTCCAAACTGGTGCCAGACGAATGCAAGACTTTATTCTAATGTAGAAAAAAATTAAATTTAATTCATTACATATTTTTTATTTATAAATATTTCATATTAAAGTCTCGCATTTGTTATTTAATTTTTACCTATTTTCTTGCAATTATTAACGCTCGCAATTAATTTAAAAAAATCTTTCGCTCAGGTGGGATTTGAACTTGCGTTCCTATCATCGCAAAGCACGCACGCTAATCACTACGCTACCGCTCTATGTTACGAAATAAAATTTCAGAACTTGTATATTATGATCGTAGATAGTCAATTTTTTATGTACACGAGCTTCCCGTATTCCTGAGCGTAGTTTAAAATAGTCAAACATTTAGAAAATGTTGTATTTTGCATATTTGCAAAATCCATTTGCGAAGTTGTATTTATTTGCTTGAGACCGTGCCCCCTATCGATACATCCCCAAAATTTTGTCAGTTTTTGCATATATCTTTTACCGTTCTCGAGATATTTTAGAATTTATAATATTCGCTTGCACAACGATATTAACTAATTCGTCATCCTCCTCCGCCTCTAGACCCGAACTTCATTTGTTTAATTTAATTTGAACCTATTATTCTATATCATTTGCAGATGATACGATGTACAAAAAATATTAACGAAACATTTTAAGTCTCAAGAATAAAACAAAATTAATGCAAGCGATGATCTAAAAAAATGACACAATATACTGAACATTAATTATTATGATAATAGCATTTATTGATTTATTTTTTGCGAAAATGTAAAAACCCTACCAATTTGTAAATAAATCGGAAGGTCGCTCACTTTTTGTTTAAATGTACTGTTTTTTAATATTGGCCGTGTGTAATTCTTTTAGATCATTGCTTGCATTAATTTTGTTTTAATCTTAAAATCCTCGGATTATTATTGTACTACATTTTTAAATTAAATTAAACAAATGAAATTGGGGTTTGCGGCGGAGGAAGATGACGAGTTAGTTGATGTCGATGTGCAAGAAAATATTATAAATTTGCAAAATTTAAAATTTCCAAAATTCTAAAATATCTGGAGAACGGTAAGAGATATGCGAAAACTGACAAAATTGTGGGGGTGGGTATCAGGAGGGGGGGGCAAGTAAATACAACTTCGCAAATGGATTTTGCAAATATGCAAAATACAACATTTGCTAAATGTTTGGTTATCTTAAACTACGCTCAGGAATACGGGAAGTTTGTGTACATAAAAAATTGACTATCTACGATCATAATATACAAGTTCTGAAATTTTATTTCGTAACATAGAGCGGTAGTGTAGTGGTTGGCGTGCGTGCTTTGCGATGATAGGAACGCAAGTTCAAATCCCACCTGAGCGAAAGATTCTTTAAAATTAATTGCGAGCGTTAATAATTGTAAGAAAATAGGTAAAAATTAAATAACTAATGTTAGACTTTAATATGAAATATTTATAAATAAAAAAAAATATAATGAATTAAATTAAATTTTTTTCTACATCAGAATAAAGTCTTGCATTCGTCTGGCACCAGTTTGGAATTTATCTGGCGATAGTATGGATAAGAGTATGGGAAACGTTCATACGCCAGACTAATCCCATATCTTTGACCCATACCAAAGGTATATAACACCCATATCATAGCCATACCCGTTCCAATACTGAAGACATACTTCTGCCATACTAATAATTTCCACGCGGGATATACTACGTTTTATTCCTTCTTCAAAAATAATATACTTTAGAAAAAGTCGCATAAAGAATTGCGTTTGATTTACTGTTTAATAACGAAATAGTATTCGGATCATACAATAATCATAATGAAATTCTTCGTATAGTTGTGCCGGGGGTTTAATATCTATATAGTTATTAAAAGTAATTGCAAGTTATGGATTGTAAAAACATAGATTTGTAATTTAACATATCAATAAAATAATAATGATTTTTTTGTGAATTCATAAATAACTCGATCGTAGTTGTAAAGATAATAGCAGATTCAAAGAAACAACTTTAATAGGTAAATAATTTTCTCATTCAATTGAGGGAGCTTGCATGACTAATAAAGCGTATTTTTTGTGAATCTACACTATTTTGTAGAAATGTTAATGTGATTTACCAATTAAACAAGTTAAAAATGTTCCTGTTTTTCACGCAGGGAAGTACGTCTAAAAATGCATGCTGTCGGCAACTTGAAAGAATATTTATTTTCAAATTGACTAAGAATTGGCTTCTGGAGCGACTTTTGAATATGATAGCGCCATGCAGGAACTCTGTGCGCCGGCTTTAGCATTACCCAAGGGTACCGTAACAAAATACCGAAGACATAATTCACAATCAAAAATATCAAGCGACAAAATAACTAATACAAAAGAACTGTTGACAAAATATTTCATACAAAAATACCTAACGACAAAATAACTAACCAAATATTTAATGTCAAAATATATAAAAAAAATATCTAAAACCCGTTTGCCAAAATAACATTTATTTGTTACATCAATGATTACAATTATTTCAATACAAACAGTTTCAGTTTTATAATCACTTATTTTTTTAACACTTAATTATATAGAAATATTCAGTGCAACGGCACTCAGAAATTCCAATATTTCGGATCGATCATAATTCGTAATTATTTCCCGAAGTGATTTGACCATTTCGACATATTTACGACTGCGTGGCTCAGCCACATCACGTTTAGCAATTATTTTCACCATTACATTCTCCGTAATATTCTGTTCCCTCTTTAATGAATCGATGAAACGGCCCATCGAGGAATGGGCTAGTCTCACTCGACCATTAAAACTATGATGCCATCCCTCCACACTATTATTGGTACGAGGTTCACCGTCTACGGTGGTTATGTGCACATTCCACATGTCAATGGAAAAGCGAGGAGCAGTAATATGACGGCCAACTTGTTTCCCAATCCATTAACTCCCAAATAGTCCGCAAATTCACTCAATTTCTCAGCATTTTCTACGCAGAGAGAGGAAGCTGTCAATTCATTATAACCATATATTACATCCTCAACAAGATGAAAAGCCAATGCCGCAAACATTCTAATTTTCAATGGAACATTTCCCTTGCTAGAATACCACTTTTTTAAATTAAAACGCCCAATCGCTCGCCATAAACATTGCGAAAAGTGGAAGAAACATCCAGATATCATACACCCAGGAAAAATCCGCGAAAACGCGTTTATAAAGGAGTGTTCAAAATCTACTACCACGCGACGGGGCTGAACGTCTCCGATTGGTTCTTTAATTCAGCGTAGTACTTTACGGTGCATGCGTTTCGATTTATTCCGGGCTAGGGTGTACACAAATGGCAATATTTTCCCAGCTACTAAACCGTGTACAGAATATAGTTGCTGATAAATCAACGGAACGGAATCAAAGGTTCCGTCACAAAACCACGGCTCACATTTACCAAGTAATGATAAATTTTCTTTTGTTGAAAAAAACAATAAACGATCCGAATTTCCACTATCATACAATAGAAATGGCACTCCCGAGGTTGTGACAGTAAACACTTACGGAATTAACAAATCAGCTCGTGAATGTGGCGTTGGCAGTTGAGGTCGGTTTTTAGCTTGTACACGTTGAACGGTGCGTGACATGGCATTACGCTTTGGTATTAACACGTGAACAGCATCCGATGTATTTGCTAATACATCACCGATGATGACAGAAGGATTATCTTCAGACCTTGCAGCTTTCTTTTTCAGATTTGCCATCTTCTTTTTTGCCTCCACCAAAGCACTGTCACCTGCATGACAATGCTCAGGAATTTCTCCAACAGTAGATCCTTGTGAAAGAATAGCGTCATTAATGTGTTGAATTCACCGATCACAGATATTCAATACACAAACTAAATACCTGTTATCTTATCACAGTCAGTGTGAATGATTGCATTACATGATTTTTCGCGATACAAACAGCATCTCCTCGTGATTGACTTTTTACCAACATATGTCCACGTATAGATATACCCTTCATAACTTAATATTAATCCCTTTTTTTGACTACGAATTAAATTCAACACCATTGCGACTTAAATAATGAATGATAACTAAGTTCCGAGCCGGTTATGAACGATTCGATATTGTCGGCTATAACAAAAGGCAGAAGTAAACAATTACGATAACAATCAATATAAATACATAATGCGAAATTATGTACAGTGTAAATGTGAATGAAAATAAAATTAATCATATATTTCAATATTAATATATTTTTGATTTATACATTTTTGTTTTAGGAATTCACGATTAAATATTTTTGGATTAGATATTTGTGTTTTATACATTTATGAAATAAATATTTTTGCTCTAGATGCTTTATCGCTATTTATTTTGTCGTGTATATTTGGTCGTAGGAATTTTGCCGTGAAACCTTACCCAAGATGTACGGCATGGAGGTTGCACGGTCGGGTTTACATCTATTCGGGGTTGTTCAGGTAGTTCCCCTCGCCGTCACCTGTATGTGGGCGTGCGCGTGTGCGTGTGCGCGTGTATGTGTGTGTGTGTGTGTGTGTGTGTGTGTGTGTGTGTGTGTGTGTGTGTGTGTGCGTGCGTGCGCGTGTGTGTGTGTGTGCGCGTGCGCGTGTGTGTGCGTGCGGGTGTGTGTGTGTGTGTGTGTGTGTGTGGGTGCGTGTGCGTGTGTGTGTGTGTGTGTGTGCGCGCGCGTGCGCGTGTGTGTGTGTGTGCGCGCGTGCGCGTGTGTGTGCGTGCGGGTACGTGTGTGTGGGTGCGCGCGCGCGCGCGTGTGTGTGTGCGTGCCTGCGTGCGGGTGTGTGTGTGTGTGTGTGTGTGTGTGTGTGTGTGTGTGTGTGTGTGTGTGTGTGTGTGTGTGTGTGTGTGTGTTTTCCGAAGCGACGTTGGAAAGCTCTACCCGCAATCCCTGCCGGCACTTTCTTTTTGCGGCCTTGATGGCAATCTTGAGCCTCTTCCTCTTATTTTAATAGTCCGCCGCTAGTTGGTAGTACCGGGGCTTATGAATTGCTCTCTGTTGCAGTCTTCGAGCCCGAAGGCACTCTCGATGAATAGCTGCGATGTCCTCGTTCCACCAGTAAACTTGCGGTCGGCCGCGAGGATTTGATTTTAGAGGCATCGCAGGCCGCTATTAAGGCTCGGGTGAGGCATTTGGCTCTCTCGTCCGCTGTTCCCTCCACCTTCATCTGTTCCAAGATGTAAAGGAACATCTCTCGATCGAAGGTGGCCGGAGCCCATCTCTCTGTTCTTAAACTTTGAACCCTTCTTGCTACTCTACCAGTCAGTTGGAGCTGGTACACCAAGGCTTGATGGTCACTGCCCGTGTATCGGTCGCTAACTTTCCTGCCCAACCCTTCCCCCATCAATTTTGGGTCGACGAAGGTCAGGTCGACTACGGAGGACTTGCCGGCCTTGGAGTAGGTCGGCTTTCCCCCCGTGTTAGCGATCTCCAACTCCAGTAATGAGAAGGCCTCAATGAGGGCATATCCTCGATGGTTGGTCTTTGCGCTATCCCATTCCGTCGCCCATGCATTGAAGTCCCCCCCCGATCACTAGTGGTAGTCGGGAGGTTCTTGTACTGGCGACGATAACCTCCAGGGATTCTTGGAACTCGTTGATGGTAAGACTGGGAGGGAGGTAGCAACTGTATAGTCTTATACCAGCCACCTCCACCCAGATGAAGCTGGGCAGGGGGTCGGCCATCTTATTGGATATGTGGAGATTCCCGCACACCCAGATGGCCGCCTTGCTGGTGGAATCCTTCACCCAACTCGGTTCACAAAGATCCCGGTAAGCCTCGCTGATGACGGTGATATCGGCCTTCTCCTCCTTGACCAGTTGGAACAGCAGGTCCTGGGCCACCGCACAGTGATTGAGGTTTATTTGGATCACATTAGCCATTGTTAGTCGGTGCTCCAACCTCTTGCGTTGCCCGATGTTTGGCTACGCAGTCCTCAATCTTGTGGCCCTCTTGACCACACCGGAAGCACTGCGCCGAGCGATCGACCGCGCTCTTACAATCCCTTGCCAGGGGTCCGCTCTCGTGGCACCTGTAGTAGTGCGGGGATCTTCCACGCAGTCGAACCCGGCATTCAACCCAGCCAATTTTGAGCTTCCCCTTTTGCAGCAGTATGTTCGCCACTGCGACGGGAAGCAAGATATTGGCCGCCTAGGTTCCACTATATGCTCCCCTTAGCTTGATATTCTCAGGGGCCACTGCTCCCGGGGAAGTCACCTCAATGATGGCCTGTGCCACCTCCTCCCTAGTTGTGGCCTCGTCCATGTCTTTGATGATGATGACTTCCTTGTGGGACAGTGTCTGTACGACAGCTGTCCCTTTTAGGATGGACGTGGCCGCTGCTTGGAGGTCTTGGGTGCACACGCCAAGCGTCGCAAGTTCTAGGAACAGTTCGCCTGCTTTCGTCCGCCTGGTGGCGGTCACCCTTTCTCCTAAAATTCACAGTTCTGGTGCGGCTTTTATTGTTTTTAGGATGTCGACATATGACCCACCTTCTGCTGCCTTGATCTTGATGGCATCAAGGCGGAGGGGTCGGAGGCCGGATGTTGATTCCGGCTTCCCCCTGTGTTGTTTGCCGACATCCTTTCCCAGCTGCTGCTGATGTTGTTGCTGCTGCGGCCGTTGTTGTTGCTGCTGCTGCTGCCATTGTTGTTGCTGCTGATCGGCCTTCTTCTTTGCGCCTTTCTTGATCACCGTAACCCAGTCCTGGTCTTTGGACTGGGCTTGCCGCCGTTGTTCTGCAGCTGATGGTGATGGTATGGGCGTTCTTCTTCTTCTCTCCTGATCCTTTTTGTCGCTGGCAACTTCAGCGGCGAGGGTCCTTTAAGTTCTGGGGGCTTGCAGAACAGGGGCGACGTTTGGCTCGCCCCATCTATGCAGGTGATGCACGCCTGCGAAGCCCCCGAGCTTTCTCGTGCCTTGGCGTAATGGCTAAAGGTACGCAGTGTGCCTTTGGCCATATTCTTGAGCTCCTTGTGGAGATTTTTCTTTTCCTGGATGAATTCCACAAGGAGCTGAAGTTTCACTTCCAGGCGCTCGAAACTTACAGACTCGTGCGCCTTTCCTGACAGAGTACCACTTGTAACATTTAATGCTGTTGGGGCCGAGTGACCAACCCCAACAATACTGCGGTTGCCTCATAACAACTCCGGAGAGCCCGCTTGCTCACTCGTAGCCGACGCCGGTACTGGGGATCCGACCCCTGCACCGTAGGCTTTTATCTGCAGCTGATCTTCCATAGTTGGTTTATTGTTTAGAGTTCCTTCCCCTAGCTCGTTCTTTGGTCCGCGTCGGGTATTTTATTTCTCCGATATCTTTTACCAGCATTCCCCGATCCGCCACCTGGGGACGCGCCCGTTAAAAGGAACCAGCAGGACTACGGCGGGTGTGTGTGTGTGTGTATGTGTTTTTCTTTCTTTCCGACGCGACGATGGAAAGCTCTACCAGCCTTCTCTGCCGGCCGGTGCAAGCAGAAGTGCGGAGCTCTCATTCGCTAAAACCACCGCCGCATAAGGCTGTTTTGTCCTTTCCCGGGAACCGCCTTAAGGCATTACTTTGAGGAAGGCAGCCTAAGCCCCGAGAGGCTCTTCGCCGATGTCATGGCGCATGACGGATAGGTGCTGGTATTTCTAACCGTCCCTCCTCATTTTTGCGGATAGCACTCAGCTGCTCCACGATGGACGTGGCGAGTTGGACCACTGCGTCCCATCCTTCCTGTGAGAGGAGCAGAACCCTACCCAATCGCTTGGGTGTTATTGGGTCTTCTCCAAATTTCTGCAGCGATTTCCGCTCCTCTGCGAACCGTGGACAGTGGAAGATGGCGTGTTCCACGTCCTCGTCCACGCCAGGGCACACCGGGCACTCCGCGTTTTCGTAAACGCGGATTCGATGGACGTAGCTGCGGAAACAGCCGTGCCCAGTAAGTACCTGGGTCAGATGGAATGTGACGAATCCGTGGTCTCAGCATGTCCACTTCGCCACATTCGGGATGAGACGGTGGGTCCAGCGCCCTTTGGCTGCTGAGTCCCATCGTTGCTGCCACTCGGCAAGTAGTCTTTCGGACCATTTTCCTTGGCCTCCCGAGACATTTGCCAATTCTTGGCCTATACTCCTAACTTCATGGTACTTTTCAGCCCTCTCAGCTGCCATTAGATCTATGGGAGGGAACCCCGAGATCACTGAGAGGGCCATGTCGGACACGGTACGATACGCTCGGGCCACTCTTAGCGCTACTGTCCTGCAGGCCCGTCGGTAATTGGCTCCATAGCTTTTCTTGCTTACAATGGCGTTCGCCCAGACGGGGGCTCCGTAAAGTTTTACAGAGCTCTCCACTGAAGCAAGGAGGGATCGGCAGTATTGTTTTGGTCCCCCTATATTGGGCATAATATACCCCAGCACGCGAGCCACTTTTAGCGCTTTTGTGCCTGCATACTGCAGATGGTCTTTGAACGACCAGGGACCCTAGGAATTCCTCGTAGGTGTCGCTTGGTGGAAGGTAGCAGCTGTATAATCTTATACAAGCCACCTCCACCCATGTAAATTTCGGTCAGGGGGTGACCGTCCTGTTGGATATGTGAAAATTTCCACAGACCCAGATGGCCGCCTTGCTGGTAGTGTCCCTTACCCACTTTGAATCCTCTAGGTCCCTGTACTGCTCACTAATGATGGCAAAATCGGCCATTTCCTCTCCAACCAGCTGGAACAGCAGATTCTGGGCCACAGTACAGTGGTTGAGGTTAAGCTGGAGCACCTTAGCCATTGTTGTTGGATACTTCGTGCTCTTGTGCAGTCTGATGTTTAGCCGCACAGTCCACTATTTTGTGGCCCTCTTTACCACATCGGAAGCACTGAGCTGACCGGTCGGCTGAGCTCTTGCAGTTCGTTGCCATATGCCCGATCTCATGGCATCTGTAGCACCGAAGAGGTATTTCTAGGAGCCGTACTCGGCAGTTCACCCAACCAACTCTCAGCCGTCCCGTCTCCAGTAGCTTCTCTGCTACTGTGGCGGGGAGTCTGACTATGGCCGCCTGAGTGCCGCAGTACGCGCCCCTGAGTTTGATGGACTCTGGGGTCACACTATCCAGACTGGTGGCCGAGGCGAGGGCGAGTGCCACCTCGTTCGTTGTTGTGGCCTCGTCCAGATCCGTGATCTTTATGCCTTCTATTTGGGTCAGCATCTGGATGAGAGCTGACCCGTTTAGGAGAGACGCGACCTCGGATCGGAGCTCCTCCGTTGGTGCTCCGTCCTTGCCCAGTTCCAGGAGGAGATCTCCTGCCTTCGTGCGCCGGATCCTCGTTACCCTTTCGCCCAATTTCTGAGTCCGGGTGTAGTTTTCAACTTTCGTAGGATGTCGCCGTACGAGACTCCTCCTGTCGCTTTGATCTTAATAGCATCAGGACGATGTTGTCCCGGCCCAGTTTTATGTTCTTGATTGGGTCGCACGCCGAGATTCTGTTTTGTCGCTTTTTTCCCATCTTTTTTCCCATCCTTCCGCTTTTCACCACCGTTGCCCAGCCCTTGTCGTGCGTTCGGGCTTGCTGCTGGTGATTTTTCACTGGTGAGGAGCCAAGGTCTTTGTCCTCTTCCCCCTTTCTCTCCTTTTTCTTCGCCGGCGTTGTTATCGGCGAAGGCTCTCTTCTCCCCGTGTACTCTTTACGGGGCCCGCGAAAGAGAGACGAGGTCTGACTCGCTCCATCTTTGCAGTCGCACGCCGTTTTCGAAGGCCATGTAAACTTTTTTCTGCCGCTGTTCTTCCATATTTGGTTTATTAATCGGGGTTCCTTCCCCTACCTAGTTCTTTGGTCCGCGTCGGATATTTTATTTGTCCCATACCTATTACCAGCATTCCCCGATCCGCCACCTGGGGACGCGCCCGTTAGAAGGAACTAGCAAGACTCCGGCGGGTGTGTGTGTGTGTGTGTGTGTTTTTTTTTTTTTTTTTTTCCGAAGCGACGATGGAAAGCTCTACCAGCCATCCCTGCCAGCCGGTGCCAGCAGGAGTGCGGGGCTCCCACCCGCTAAAACCACCTCCGCTCAGACTGTGATTCCCCCCTCGGAAACCGCCGCAAGGCATTACTTCGAGGGGGGCAGTCTTTGCCTCAGTAGGCCCTCCGCCGATGTTTTGGCTCTTCAAGTCTGGGCGATGTTGTTGCCTCTTCCGTCTTCTTCTCTTCTGATGGCATTCAGCCTATCGATGATGGAGGTGGCGATTATGACCACCGCGTCCCATCCCTCTTGTGAGGCAAGCAGACATTCCCCAATGCCCTCAGGTGTTAGTGGTCCTCCTACCGAGATCCGGAACTGTTCCCGTTCCGCTGCAAATCTCGGGCAGTGGAAGAGGACATGGGCCACGTCTTCGTCGACAGCAGGGCATGCCGGGCACTCCGCACTTTGGTAAATGCGGAAACGATGTAAGTAGCTGCGAAAGCAGCCGTGCCCGGTGAGCACCTGGGTGAGATGAAAGGTGGTGTATCCGTGTTGTCTGCCCGTCCATTTTGCTACATCTGGGATGACGCAGTGGGTCCACCGCCCCGACTCCGCTGAATCCCATCTTTTTTGCCACTCTTATATGGTCCTCATGGACCATTTGTCGTGGTTCGGCTCCTGGTCGGCGATGTCCTGCCTTATACACCTGCCTTCGCGGTGTACTGCTGCCCTCTCCATAGCAAGAAGGTCTATGGGAGGGAGTCCCGCGACCACCGAGAGAGCGATGTCCGATACAGAACGGTAGGCACGGGCCACTCTTAGGGCGGCTGTTCTATAAGCCCGCCGGCAGGTGGCTCCGTAGCTCTTATGGATGTTCATGGCATCAGCCCAGATCGGTGCCCCGTAAAGGATAACGGAGCTTACTACCGATGAAAGCAGGGACCGTCGCGGCTGTTTCGGCCCCCCCATATTGGGCATGATGCTGGAGAGCGTACGAGCCACTTTGGAAGCCTTTGCGCCTGCGTTCATTAGGTGTTGTTTGAACGACAGCCGCGCATCTAGAGTGACTCCAAGATATCTAATAGTGTCCACCGTCCTGATCTGCCTATCTTCCACCGTGAAGGTGGCGTATACCCTTTTCTTCGTTCGAGAGATGAGCACCGCCTCCGTCTTCTCAGCCGCCAGATCTAACCCATGGTTGCTCAACCACCTAGCTACTACCTCGATAGCTTCATCTCCGCTAAATTGCACCTCGTCGATGGTCTTCGCGACGACGATTAGTGCAAGGTCGTCTGCAAAAGCTACCATGGACACCCCGTCTGGAAGGGATTGCCTGAGCAGTCCGTCATATAAGACGTTCCAGAGCAAGGGTCCCAGAACCGAACCCTGTGGCACGCCTCCCGTGATGTTGTAGGAGTGCCTGCCGTCATCGGTGTCATAATACAGGGTTCGTTCTGTTAGGTAGCTTGAGATGGCTTCTCTTAGGTAGAGAGGCACCTTCAGATCTTCGAGTGCCTGCATGATGAAATCCCACCTGGCCGAATTGAATGCGTTCCGTATATCCAGGGCAATGATGGCACACATGCACCTGGTGTTTCGGCTGCCACTGATGGCATCCGTGGCTATTGCTTTCACTCGGCCGATTGCATCGATGGTTGAGCGCCCCTTCCGAAATCCGAACTGGTTTTCGGAAAGACCTCCGGCATTTTCGATGGCTGCTTACAGTCTGGCACAGATAACCCTCTCATATAGCGTCCCGGAGATGTCAAGCATGCAGAGCGGTCGGAATGAGGATGGGTCGTCCGGGGGTTTGTTTCCCTTAGACAGCAGCACCAACCTCTGTTCCTTCCACTGCGCCGGGAAGCATCCTTCCTTCAGGCAAGCACTGAATGTCAATGTGAAGATGGTTGGCACATTCAGCGCTGCGATCTTCACTGCCATTCCAGGTACCCCATCCATTCCTGGGGCCTTACGGGTGGAGATCTTCTTAGCAGCCATCATTATTTTGGCTTCGGTAACATCTGGCAGCTCGGCTGCACCAGCAATTGCCATCAGGCCAGTGCCAATCGGCCGTTCCCGCTGTTCTGGGAATAAATGGCCGACGACTTTGCCAAGGAAGGATGGACATGATGGTGCGTTGGGTCCCCTGGGTTTGGTCTTATTCATGACCGTTTTATACGGTCGCCCCCAGGGATCGCGGTCCACCTCCTCACAAAAGTCTTGCCAGCACTTTCTTTTTGCAGCTTTGATGGCAATCTTGAGCCTCTTTTGTGTGTGTGTGTGTGTGTGTGTGTGTGTGTGTGTGTGTGTACCCAGACAGTTAAGGCAAGATGGGTATACTAAGATGTTGATGAAATTATGTATCTCACTAAAGCTTATATGTCTCAATGTGATTGCCATGAACATCTTGGCAATATACCAAGCGGTTATAAAAAGTCGATACGACGTTTTTAATCATATCAGGTTCTATAGCTGCGATCTCATCCCGCATTCATTGTTTCACTTCCTCAATATTCACCGGTTTCATTGCATATACTGAGACAACCCCATAGAAAATAGTCAAGGGGCGTAACATCCGGAGGTCTTGGTGGTCATTTTATTGCACGTCTTCGACCTATCCACCGTTTTGCAAATACATCACTCAAATAATTGCGAACATCTGTTGCATAATGGGGTGCTGCACCCTCTTGCTGAAAACAAGTCTGATCGAATACCTCATCTACAATAACCGGAATAGCAGGGATGATGTTATCCCTCAACATATCGTGGTATTTTTTACCATTAAGGGTACCCTCGATGAAGAAGGTCCCAACTCGAATTGTTTATAATACCTGCCCATACGTTTTACGTTTTCAGGATATTGAGTAGAACGACTATCGACCATCCAATTAGGATTAGTTTCATTTCAATAAGACGTTATGCCTATGGATTGCCCCATTTAAGAAGAATGTAGCTTCATCAGAAAATACAATACGATTCAAGAAACTAGCATCTATTTGGTTTCTGCAAACTGTAGTCGTCTGTAAGGATCGTCTTCATTCAATTGTTGTACAAGTCTAACTTTGTATAGGTGAAATAAAAGTTTTTAGTTACGATCTGGGGTACTGTAGAGTAACATAAGTTGTGCTGCTGTTTAATTTTCCTGATGGAAATATGAGAATCTTCCGTTATTGGCAGCGCAACATTGAAATCATTTTTTTCAGTTGATGCTGTTCTTGGGTGACCTGCTCTAGGGAGATCCTTCACATTACCGTGAACTTCAAAACGATTTTTTGTTCTGCTAACAGTAGATTTAGAAATTGGTTCTCATCCCTCTCTAAATTATCCGTGAAATAATGCCATTGCACTCTGTACGAAATATACGTATGTATTTTGTTACTGAAATGATGCTAAATATGGCGTTTAAATAGGAAATCCGTGTATCTCACAAATGATAAAGTAAAGACCAAAATGTATCCTTATAAGACTGTACACGTATAAATGCAATGTGAACGTATGTTTATTTACTTTGCTGGTGACTCGTGCTCGCTGCCGCTGTTCGTGCGGTCAAGTTCACTTTGCGCAAGTGTTGCGAAAAGAGAGGGACAAGAACTGATACCTTAATCGATTGTTAGCAGAACAATAAATTGTTTCGAAGTTTGCGGTACTTTGAAGGATCTCCCTAGAGCAGGTCATCCAGTAACAGTATCGACTGAACAAAATGAATTTAATTACACTCAATACCGGAAGATCCTCATCACTTCATTAAGAAAATGAAACGGGATCCCAATTAAAAAAAAATAAACTTGACCTTAGAATAATCTTTAAGGTAATTTTCAAGGTCAAATTCAATGGTACCATTGAATAGCCAGGGAAAAATACTGAAACTTTTGTCATAAACATTTTCCTCGAAAATCATCTCTCGCTGAATTAATTCGCAGTTTCGGGAGTTTTAAGTTTGTCCTTGAAATGACCTTGCCGAAAAAAACGGCCATAGCATATTTGGACGTAAAATTTTGTGCTCGTTACGAACCGGGGAAAAAAATAGCAGTTTCCATTTAAAAAAATAAACTTGACATTGGAATAATCTTTAAGGTCATGTTCAAGGTCAAATTCTATAGTACCATTATATAGCCAGGGAAAGATTCTGAAACTTTTGTCTGAAACATTTTCCGCGAACATGTCCTCTCGCTGAGATATTTTGGTGTTTCGGGACTTTTGGTCACCCTGTATGTGTTAACACGAAACGGCGAATCAGTCAAAGTGCCGGAACAATGGAACGGCACCGAAAAGCATCCTGAAGTTGGCGGCGAGTGCTGCCTGCGTGACCTCAGCACGTACACGGCACGTTCACGTCGAAGTGGTCCAACCTATTGTAGACTCACTATTAAGTGCGACGAGGCTGGAGATACCGTCGATTTGCGTTTTATTTGGGTATTTGTCCGCGCCACCCGTATTTTGTCACCGAATTTTCCGGTTTCGTGTGTGTCAGTGACTTAGTGATGGCTTCTGGATCCGAGACGTCGCCAAGAGCCGAGCTTCTTCTTCATCCCACATCATCGATACCCTAGAAACGGAAATTCTCTTTGAAAGTACTTTGTATTATTATTACGTGAGATTATGAGTTGCGTTCTGCCGAGTTCGCGTTTGAAATTGTGCTTTGTTTCGTTATCCCTACAACCTATTTATATTTCAACATATTGTTTGCATATTTTCAGTACTTGCGTTTATCGCACCGCGTTGTATTCAATTCATAGATCATTTAAATCTTTTCTTTCCTAATTTTAGCTTTCAAGTTATTTAAATAAGTTAAAATTTGTTCCTTCCCCAACCTCACGTCTTTTTGCGTCGTTAGGGTTGGTCAAGAGCATTTGGGTTGTCTGTCCGTGCTTCGGGATCAACTTTGAAATTTGACAATTTTTTATTTTGGGATTCAATACGTGGCTTTGGGAAAATCACGCGTCATAATTCATACACACATTCTCACATTATTAAATTGTGCTTCTATTAATAACTACTACTGTAACATACTAATAACATACTTATTATCTATTGTGTAACAATTACAAAGCTTCAAGGTTGTGTACAATAGAAACTAATCGAATGAACGAATTCACATGTTCTTTATGAGTCATACGTGGTGCGCTTAAGACACCGGATGTTTATTTCGTGTAACAATCAGTAGCACATTGTAGGAACTAGGAAAAACTAAAAAAGATCGGCGATATATTTGATGAGGTAGACACATAAAGATTTATGAAAAACTGTCCAATTCACGTCATTTTGGTTAAAAATATACAACATAATAAAAATAAAATAAAGATAGATAAGTTTTGAACTAAGGAAATAAATCTTCATTCAAGATCTCAAACGGGTTTATTGAGGCTGCTTTGCCACGAATACAATCTTTAAGTCCGATGGTTAAGTTAGATACATAGGACGTAACAGTTACAAAAGTATCAGAATGGGAGAGCATAGCACCGCTTACAATTGGACAATAGCTATGCAGCGCTAACTATACATATGGTAACAACAGGCCATCATTTTGAGTCTTAAACTACAAGACTTGATCTATGAAGACTAGATCTATATTTCTTGATATATGAAGAAAGGATCTATGATATGCGTAGAATAAAAAAAAATGATTTATATTAAAAAGCATAAAAACGCGATTTAACGCGAGTACATACTTAAATAATTATATTTTTAGAGGCGAGATGGCCATGCGCGCTAAGAGATCACCCTCAGTTCGCAGGAACTGATTGTCAAGGAGGTCCCGATTTTGAATACACGTCCGTGTTTTATTCTCTGTTTACGTCCAATGTTTGGAGTATACTTGACCGATTCACTTTTTCAGTAAATACGCATAAATATATGTATTGTAATCATCTTGTATCAGGTTTTTCGTATGTTTATTTATCGATTAACAATGCTTACCTTAATCTTCAAAGCACGTCAAGACACCAGTTCCACCTGATTCTATCTGATATTCTGTTTTCCTCGCCAAAAACAAGCAACAATGACGTGGTGTCTTATATTTTAGGCGTTGCTGAATAAAACTTCGATGTAAGTTTTTGAAAATTGAAAATAACGAATTGAATGTGGCGTACATAAAGTAAGTCTTATTCACCAGGTTCCCCTAAATCATTAGGATGGGTTTTACGGGATCGCTGAGTATGAATTTTATATCCATTTTAAAACATTCAAAATAGAAGATCCAATATGGCGAACAAAAAGATTGAATTTTTATGTTAGTGGATGAATTTTTATAATTTGAAATCTCTCGCAACGTGATTAAATATCAGATACGTATTCGGGGATTCCAGAAATAGCCTAATATTGATTTTCGTCAATTTTGGGCAAACATATTTTTAAATAACAATAATTTTAAGAAATGCAACACGCAGTGTTTTCTTTTCTGTTCATGTGTACTGACAATTCAAAATATTATAAAATATCTTCATCTTACTTATTTTCATCTTCAGGATTTTCACTCGAAATGATCTGGTGGGGTTTAATAAGTAAAATTACCTTAATAACCTTATATATATATATATATATATTAATATTATTAGTGTATATAGGCTCGAAGGAGATACCTGGACTCTCCATTTGTGAGCAAGGAGGAAGTCAGGGAGAGGAATCTCGGACAACTTTTGAGATTCTGCAAAGCAGTTGGCTATCCAACGGAACCATGAATAGCATCAGGAATAGCACACAAATTTGGTATTGGTATTGGTATTTTCTTCATCAGGCTCGGGGTGAACCTCAGAAATCAGCGCACTCAACTGTTTGCCTTTGTATGCTATTCCTAATATATAGTAAAATTACCTATATATATATATATATATATATATATATATATAAGGTTATTATTGCAGAATCTCAAAAGTTGTCCGAGATTCCGCTCCCTGACTTCCTCCTTGCTCACAAATGGAGAGTCCAGGTATCTCCTTCGAGCCTCCATCAGTGCAGGGCACTCGCATAGGAAGTGAATTGATGATTCCTCCTTATTTTCATCACATCTAGTGCACATCGGTGAAGGTTTCCTTCCTACGGTGTGACTGTGCTTGTTTAAATGTTCGGTTAGGATTTCGATGGTGATTCTTATTTCTGTTTTCTCTAATTCGATCAGTTTTTCAGCCCATTGGTCCGCCTGCAGCTCTCCTGCAAGGCTTATGGTTGTGCTGCATTTTTTGTTTTTGATCCACTTTCTAACCTGTTGGGATTTCATTTGTCTCTTCAGTAGGTTGAGTCCTTCTTGAAATGGCAGTGCCACCCTCCTAGTCAAGTCAGTTCCATTAACTATTCCCGACTTGGCAAGGGTGTCCGCTCTTTCATTTCCTTTCCAGCTCATATGGCCAGGTATCCAGGTCAGGCTGAGTTTGTTTCTTATAGCCAGGTTACGTAGGCAGGTCTTTGTATCTCTGACTAAAGCTGATTTGACGACTGGATTGTCTAACGCTCTCAATGCGGCTTGGCTATCCGAGCATATACATATCGTTTTATTTGTCACTTCCTTCTCCATGAGGGTCTCGGCACACTTGAGGATGGCCGCAACCTCTCCTTGGAAAACAATGTTAAATTTGTTGAGCTTGAGGGAAAAGTTCTCTCTCAGTTTCGGTCCGCAGTATCGTGCGCCTACATCCTGGTTGGTTTTGGACCCATCTGTGAACCAGATGATGCCATTCCTGGGTATTGCTGATTTATTTTTCCAGTCCTCGCTGTTGGGGAAACAAACCTTAAAGTTGTTTTCCCCCGTGTGGTGTGTCTGGATCATATTTTGCGGTTGGTACCACATGTCTCTAAGATTTCCTTGAAAAAGATTGTTGAACCAATCTTGCTTACCTGTCAAGCTTCCCAAGCACTTGAGTCTATACACGGTCCTCATGGCTTCGCATTTTACTGCCTGAGCCATGGACGGTACGCACAAAAGGGACCTAATTGCGGCTATGGGTGTACTCTTCCTTACGGAGCAAATGCCCCTGAGGAACATAGCCTGTACCCTGTTCAATTTTTGTTGAACTTGGGTCTTTTCTGTCCTGTGCCACCAAATTGGCGAGGCATAGGTAATCCTTGGTAACACAATCTGTTGGTAGATCCAGAGCAGCTGTTTCGGTCCTAGACCCCAATTGTTACCAAGAGCTCTCCTACAATGCCAGAAAGTAGCAATTGCTTTGTGACATTTGTTTTCCAGGTGACTATTCCAGTTTAATTTTTTATCCAGGATTACTCCAAGATATTTGGTTTCGCTGGCATATGGCACCTGCTTCCCGCCAATCACCATTTCCCTCAGTTTTTCGATTTTATATCTTCTAGAGAAAATGATGACGGCAATTTTTTCCGGTTGTATCGATATCGCTTTTTCGTTGCACCATTTTTCCACAACCCTCAGGGCTTTTTGGACAAGCTTCTGCAAAACTTCCTCGTAGTTGCCTCTAGCGAGGATAGCAATATCGTCCGCATATCCAATCGGATAGATTTCGCTATCGTTGAGTTTCCTGATCAAGCTATCTGCTACCAGGTTCCAAAGAAGTGGGGACAACACTCCACCTTGAGGACAACCCTCAGAGATCATCCCCTCCACTAGGGTACCCTGCCATTCCGTATAAATATACCTATTTCTAAGGGTGCTCACAATCCAACTTATGACTTCCTTGGGCACCCTATGTTCTTCCGCTCCTTTCCGTATTACATCCACGGAGCGGAGGTTAAAAGCACCCTCAATATCTAGGAAAGTACCGATGCACGTTCCCTTCGTACTGAGTTGCTTCTCTATAAAGCCCGCGGCTGACATAAGTGCCAACTCAGCAGATTTGCCAGCCTGGTAGGCATACTTTTCCCCATGAAGAGGTGAGCATACCAAAGGACCTTCTATAAGATACCTCTCAACGAATCTTTCCAACAATTTTAATCGGAAGGATGTTAGGCTGATCGGTCTGTAGTCCTTTTCCTCCACTTAGTTCCTGTTTCCAACTTTGGGTATAAACGAAACTCGTGATTTCGTCCATTCTTTAGGTGTGTAACCAAGCGCAATGCACTAGACTAGACTGGACTACAAGTCCAGTCAATGGTCTCAGGATAGCCCCTAGGCCTTCCTGAAGGAGGGCAGGTATATGCGATCCGGTCCCGGCGACTTGAACGCCTCAAAGGCCATTAGTACCCTTACAACCTTGTTTGGATTTACAACTTGAGCAGCGATCCCCCAGTGCCTCCCTTTATTCGTAGAAGGCTCCTCGGAGGCACCGTTCGATCCCAGCTTAATACTTGGAAAATTGCTTGTCAGCAACCTCTCCAGTGTTTCCTTCGGAGATTTGGCAAACTCGCCATTTTCTCCTTTGATAAATCGTAGTTTACCATCATTTCCTTTGGATAATATTCTCGTTAATTTTGCAGTAGAGGGTATACTCTCCGTTTCCGAACAGAACTCCCTCCATGCATTTATCTGAGACTCTCTAATCTGCCTTTTGTAGGCTTTCAACCTATCCTTGTAAGCCGTCCAGATTTCGGCTGTATCAGCTTTGTTTGCTCGATTAAATAATCTCCTCGCCTCCTTTCGGCTACGCTCCAATGTTGGTCCCCCATTAAGCCTTCCCCTTTTGGGGTTTACTTTCTTGAGTGGGCAATTGGCTTCGAACGATCTCATCACAGCTCCCCTAAGAAAGACCTCTGTGTACTCAAGATCGTTTTTCGCTCCATACTTGCCTTGGAAGCCCTTCATCCTGGCTTGCAGACATTCTCTGAACCCTTGCCAGTTCGTGCTTCTTAGATTTCTGGACCCTTTCTCTGCATGGTTAAACTGTTCCAGATTGGCCCGAATCAATTTGTGATCCGAGAGCGAGGGTTCATCAATAACCCTCCACTCCTGGACAGCATCACGCATGCCTCGCATAGAGTGAGATCAAGGACCTCTCTTCTGTTTGCCTCTACAAACGTTGGCTCAACTCCCTCGTTCGAAATTTCGAGGTTAGTGGATATCAGGTATTCCGTGAGGGCCTCCCCTCTCTCATTTGTTTCGGTGCTCCCTTACAGAGTACTGTGAGCGTTTGCATCACAACCAATGAGGAGATCAAGGCCCGCATTTGCGCAGTACCTGACTAACCTAGTTAGCTCCTCCGGGGGATTTTCCCTATCGTGCGCAAAGTAGGCTGATGCAATCACCAAGCTCCTTTCCCCTATTCCCTGAGAGACTTTTACCGAGGCTAGGTCTCTAGTAGAGAATTCCTGTAGCAGGGCAGCGTCCATGTTTTTAAGAACTACACATGCCCTCTGCATTTCATGAAGTCCACTGGCGTAGACGGTGCCAATCCTACTCAGGCCCCGAATCTGATCTTTGTAGCACCACGGCTCTTGTATTAGTGTCATGGCTGGTTTTGTATGCGTCACTTGCAGGTCCCTCATAAGTTGAGCTGAGGCACCTTTGCAGTGATGCAAGTTAATCTGGAAAATTTCCGCACGAACGTTAGCCATTAAAGCTGACGCGCTGGAAGCTCCCGGCGCCGAACTTATCGGGTTTTTAGAGGTTGGCCTGAACACATCCTCTCCTGTCGCCAGATAAGCTCGGTAGCCACGAGACTCGAGGCGCTTGGCCGCGTCTTCGTCCACGCCGAGAACCAGAAGGGTGCCATGCGGCAACTCCTCCCTGCGGTGGACAACCCACGTCCCGACCCTCAACCCAGCATTCTGCCTGTCCAAGATCTTAAGCAGGATGCTAGTCTCCTTCTTGGGTGGTGGCACGAGTACCGTCAATTTAACTCTCGTGACGAGTTCCTAAGGGAGTACAAGCCTCACCTTTCGGCCCCCATCAAGGGTTATCTGCGGAATAGCTTCCCGCAGCCAACAGGCACTCTCGTCATCCACACAAGCGAAAGTGGCAATTCCTCCGCTCAGGTGAGACTCCACGAACCTGGGTATGAACCCCCCTTTCGGGATGTCCACAACCCGGTCAATGATGACCCCCCTGAGTTGGTCAAAGACGCCTGTTACGATCGTACGATCATAACGATCGATTATGGGTACATTATAATATAAAGTATACGCGATAATTATAAGAAACGAGACTCTCCATATCCGGTCTCGCGCAAAGGTGTGAAATCGGATAATTATCGGGTTATACTTTAACATTTCAATTAAAACAATAGCTAAGCGTTTCCTCGGTGGGAACCTGCAAACGTTAGCAAATTGCACGGCGACGGACGAGAGTTTGGGACGACAAAAAAGGTGTCCTTAGCGGGTTCCCAGGAAGGAAACATGCGGACGTCAGCAGGAAGGCCCGGCGACTTGGGGTCTTCGCCGATGGACTCTGCGACCGGTAGATATATAAATTAGACATCGAACGTCGGGAAGGACAGATTTTTGACGGAACTGTGACCCGGAACGTCGCGATCTTAAGTCTGAGGCCCGGGCTCGGGACTTATAGCGTGTACAATCGGAACCAATGTACGGATGCTGGGCGCGTCGAGAAAATAAACTAAAAACAATTATTCGCGCGTTCGTTTCTTTTTATTCGCGCGTTACGTTTATCAAGAAACGTAACAAAATTTAATAGTGTCAGAAGTGGGATCCACAAGTGTTTGAATCATAAATGGTGGTCTCATTCGCGTGGAGTACCAATCGCCTTAGTGTGGATTCAACAAAAAAAATAATAATTCGCGCGCAGCGTCCGAACGAACTATAAATTATAAACTGTGAACGATAAATTTATAAACTGTGAACTATAAGTCCTAAAGTGTGAACTGCAGCGCTTCATTCCAAAGACGATTGCTGTTTCCAAGAGGGAGAAATCAAAACGTTCCCACGATGACGGCCAAATGCAGTTTTTTCCTGATTATCATCATCACCCTGATCGGAGCTCGAAAGTACTGAACGTAAACCTAAGATGGAAAATAACGCGCCAGAATCCGTCAAGCAGCAAGTGCTGACTTTAGATCCATCAGCCGGAAATGTAATATACACGATACCCGACTTTTTCGGAAATCGTGAGTATTATCAAGATTTTGCGAGAGCGTGTAGATCCGCGTTGAAAATATTACCCAATAATAGTAGGGATCTTTTCAAATTTTTGCTAAAGGGAAAATTTAAGGGTAAGGCTGAGCGTTTCTCGCGGGAGGCCGACGATTACGAGACAGTCGAAGAGTTGCTGGAGGTGTTAAATAAACGTTATGGAGGACACGATGACCCTCATATACTTCTATCAAAAATACCGTCCTTAGTACAAAAACCCGGCGAATCGGTCGACGATTTCGGTCAACGCGTGACAGACTTATATACATCGGCGGTTGCAGCTACGGAGGCTGCATCGAAGTATGCAACCGAAGTTCGCGATAGTTTAATTAAATTACTAGAGGAAAAATGTTTACAACAATTTATAGTCGGATTATGGGGAGTCATGGAGTTTAGGGTACAGATGGAGAAACCTAAGACCCTAACCGAGGCTACAGAGATCGCGAACAGGCTAGCGGTATTACACTTCGCCAAAGATAATTCCGATGAAACTCGAGCGGGCCAACGGGAACGTTACAGGATGCCTGCGTCGGCCCGAGTCGTTGACGCCGAGAACGGGTATCCCCGCGACAATAACTTCGCACACTACGACGAACGTTACAGGATGCCTGCGTCGGCCCGAGTCGTTGGCGCCGAGAACGCGTATCCCCGCGACAATTACTTCGTACACTATGATGAACATTACAGGATGCCTGCATCGGCCTGAGTCCTTAGCGCGGAGAACGCATATCCCCTCGACGATAACCTCGTACCATACGTTGAACTATGCAGGTACTGTGATAGACTGGGTCACAGCGAATCAAACTGCGAAGCTAGAAAATACAACGAGACCCAATGTAGTTTTTGTAAACGCTTCGGGCATATTCGAGATAAATCTATGATTTTAAATCGAGAGTCGAAACGAGCCGCAACAGCGGTATGAAAATGGCGCGTCCTCCGCGCCGAACTCTTCGCAGAACACTCGCAATTGGCAACGTAATCCGAACGAGAGCAATCGTGATAACGGGGCGCGCAAACAACAACAGTTCAAACGGGATGGGCCGCGAAGCAATCCTACCAACTCGAATTATCGAACTGAGAGCAACGGTTGGCAAAATAAGAGGAAAAATGGCCCAGCGTCGCCGCAGAAACATTTAAACTCTCAAGGCGCTCGGACCGCGACTGGAGTACCGAGCGACCCTCAGAACCAGTCGAAAAATCAAGTAAGATTATTGAAAATCCAAGAACAAAAATCCGTGTCGGAACTGCTGAGTTCATTAGCTGCCCGAGATTAAGATTCGCGAGCGCCGATCTGCACGACATGGAGGGTACTTTTCTCATCGACTCGGGCGCGGAAATTAATGTAGTTAAACTTTCAAAATTGCGCCGCGATATGTATCCGGACCCAACCATAAAGTACGACCTTAGTGGTATCGGCGAAGGGCTAATATCCACATACGGGTGTGCGAAAATCAAGTTTAACGGCTTGATAATTGAGGCACAAATTGTACTGGATGATTTCCGAAGACGGGTTACTGGGAGATCAATTCTTACGCAAACATTCGGTTAGAATAGATTACGGGAACGAATTTTTCGAAATCGGAAAAAATAAATTGCCGTTTGCGGATAGGAATGTAATCGAGCTCCCTCCACGTTGCAGAAAGGTAATTCGTGTGAAAGTCGGGAACAAGGATTGCTACCCAAAATGGATACGGTCGATGGAGTGTACATTGGTAATGCGCTCGTCCGAAATCGCGAAGGGTACGCATATATGATAGCAGCAAATACTAACGAGCAGTCGGTCACGATGAAGGTGCCGACGGTGGATCTCGAGGCATGTGATATTGCGAGCGTCGACGGATTTGGGAACGATGCCTTGGCCGGCGAAAAGGACGGGGACCAAGACGTTGGAAAGCATTGAAATCGACACCGCGGAGAAAGATAACGGCCGAGCGGGACAAGTGTTGTCGCTCATGGACTTGAGTCCCTTGTCCCAAGAGGAGGAAGACCACGTGCGCGCACTCGTTAGCAGACATCTGCGGAGATTTCATCTACCGGGTGAACAGCTAGGTGCGACTACAGTGTTCTCTCACCGAATACATACGGTAGATGACGTGCCGATCAGAGCCAAACGTTTTCGCCACCCTCCTGCTATAAAGCAGGAGATGCAACGTTTAGTGGCGGAGCAATTGAAGGCCGGTATTGTACGTCCGTCAACATCACCATATGATTCGCCCGCCTGGGTCGTGCCGAAGAAGTGCGGCCCGGACGGAGAAAAGAGGTGGAGGCTCGTTATCGATTTCCGTGAACTTAACGAGAAAACGATCGGCGATGCCTACCCGATACCCAATATTGCAGGTATTCTCGATCAATTGGGACAAGCCTCGTATTTTACGACGCTTGACTTAAAATCGGGATTCCACCAGATCAAAATGGATGAGCGAGACGCCCATAAAACGGCGTTCTCCACGCCTTATGCACATCTCGAGTACACTCGGATGCCCATGGGCATAAAGAATGGACGGAGATCATTCCAGCGTCTGATGGACCTTGTGTTGACCGGATTACAATGGACAGAAATACTGGTATACCTAGACGACATAGTCGTCTACGCCAAAAATCTCGAAGAACACGGTAATAAATTTGACCGGCTTATGAAACGTTTAGCTAACGCCAACCTATCTTTAGAGCCCCAAAAGTGCAACTTTTTGCGAAAGGAGGCCACTTATCTCGGTCATCTGATTTCTGAAAATACGGTTAAACCAGATCCGCGAAAAATTCAAGCAGTAGCAGAATTTCCACGGCCCAAAAATGCTAAACAAATTAAACAGTTTTTGGGTCTTGCCGGATATTATCGGCGTTTTGTGGAGAACTTTTCGAAAATTGCCCATCCATTGAATAATTTGCTTAAGAAAACTGTTCCGTTTGTTTGGACGGAAGAACAAACTGAGGCTTTCGAAATATTGAAATCAAAGCTTTGTTCAGACCCTATTTTACAGCTACCTGATTTTTCACGACCATTTCACGCAACTATGGACGCTTCAGGGTATGCATTAGGTTATGCATTAAAGACCAGCCGGTAGCTTACGCATCTAGGAGCTTAAGGGGTGCCGAAATTAGATACTCCACAGGCGACAAAGAAATGCTCGCTGCAGTATTCGCAGTGGAGCAATTTCGACCATATTTATATGGCCGGAAATTCACGATCGTTAGTGATCATGAACCCCTGAAGTATCTTAAAACGATGAAAGATATGACCCTTCGTCTTCATCGTTTTCGCCTAAAGCTCGAGGACTACGACAACGGAGTGACCCATAAGCCCGGAAAGTGCAATGTGAACGCCGACGCGCTGTCGCGTAATCCAACAGACGGGGGTTGCGAGGAAAGGGCCAGTAGCGACGAGAAAGCCGAATCGCCAGAAGCTCGAAAAATGCTTCCTTTAAGAAAACGAAAACCTATCGAGCGTGGATCTAAGAGGTTGAAAAGATTTTACCAATACGAGACGCGGAAACGCTCGGAATCCAGTTCGGGTAACCCCACGGAACGGAAAAAGACAGAACCACAAACCCCGTCGACACAAATGGAGCACCCACGCATCGGACGGAATTACCTAGTCGCAAGATAAAAGGCTCATCAGTAAGCAAATATTGGACATGGGAAACATATGATGCGAGGGCTCAAACCAGTCCCAAACAGGTAATTGAAACCGTAAGGACACGCTCTGGCAGGAACTATAAGAGGGAGGACACCTCAAATTCGCCGATACGGCCAACCGCGAAAAAAATCGCGAATTCACATTCTCCGACTACTGTAGCCGATAAAGCACGACTAGACTCAACGGTAATCATGGATACTGAATCCACGGCCGATGATTGTAAGGAGCCTCTGAAGCTCGTACGAGGTCTTGGTGACTTCCTTATAATCGATCTCATGATTATAGAACGCGTGGGGAAGACAGGATGGGTTCCTGGCCACCCAGGGACGTCATACCTGGAACGGACGAAAATGCGTCTAGCGTCGCTCGTATGAGTGGTACCGAAGAGGAAAATTTAAATTCCCCGCACATAAGGGGTGACACTATAAATCCCTCTACAGAAATTGGTGAAATTTTGAAAAAACATCCGAAACGAATCCGAGGAATTGCCACTTTCGCTTGTGTGGATGACGAGAGTGCCTGTTGGCTGCGGGAAGCTATTCCGCAGATAACCCTTGATGGGGGCCGAAAGGTGAGGCTTGTACTCCCTTAGGAACTCGTCACGAGAGTTAAAATGACGGTACTCGTGCCACCACCCAAGAAGGAGACTAGTGGGTTCAAATGGAAAATTTAAATTCCCCGCACATAAGGGGTGACACTATAAATCCCTCTACAGAAATTGGTGAAATTTTGGAAAAACATCCGAAACGCCGATATATCGTTGATGTGCGGAGGGTCAGTGACGATCCATTGGAAAGCGATTTGGAGTATTCGGGTAAAGTAGAGAAGAATGGTCGAGAGGGAAAAACACACGCGCCGAAGCCCAAGAGTAAAGAGCGCGACGAACAAGGCGAACCCGTGTTAAATGTTGCGAAGGGTACAAGTAATCGCATGCAACACTGTAGAAGGAACAACGGAGCGTCGGATTGCGCAACGAGTTCCATGGACGAAAAAGGCATCGAAGCAAAGAAGAGAGGACACATGGATGCGACAGATCGCCGAGGCGCGGAGTACGCAACACTTCCCAGTCCTCTCCGTGCCAGCGAAGGAGCCTCCACTCCACATCGGTGGGAGGGAAACAGTAGGCAATCACCCGAGAGATGCGACGGTACTGTACATACTGTAGCTACATACGGGTCGAGCGACGAAAGAAGTTTACCCTCTTCGGATCCAAATGCATCGCACGACCAACTTCAAGAGACTGAAGTAAAATGCATTCCCCCTCCCATCGATGAAGAGAGGGAGGAAAGTAGCGGAGCGAATATCGGAGATGATACGCATGAACCAGGTGGTTCGCCCTCTCCCCCCGACCGAACGAGTACATCGGAAACAGAGAGTCCTAGAAAATCTCCGTTATTGAATTATCAAATGAAGCAACATTGCGCGGAACCTTTTGCAATGTTGAGCAGGGACGAGGAAGTCAATTGCCTATTTGACTCCCTCATAAAGGTCCACGATTTGAAAATAACTCCAGGAGAATTACGAAAACTTTTTGCTATGACAGGACGTTTCAACGAAATTGCCGAACCCGAAAGGGCACGAAAAATTTTATTGTCCTGTATAAATACGGAGATGATAACCACGTAAGGTTATTTGCATTGCACTTTAAAGTAAATATCTGTGTCTATTATGACGACGACTCGATAAGGACGAGATATTTTCATGTCAAAGTTTCGGATACTACGAAATGGCACCACTTACATTTTAAAAATACATACTACACCCCATATAGGAAACTACTAGATTCGGAAATGCACGAGTCGCCCAACGAAATCATTGCCATCGGACAATCGTCTGATAACGGGAGTGACCTTAGTGACTCAGAATGTCCCGAAAACTGCAAGCTCCCGAGCACCTCTACTGAGGATTCGTCGGATAACGAAAGCCACTTTGGCGATTCTGAAGATCCCGAGAATCAAACCTCTTCCAGCGAGACTGATGAAGAGCCGGAATCACACGGTTCTGAGGTTCAAGACGCGTCTATCCCAGAAATAGGCGAACCCATTTTGGAATTCTCGGATTGGTATTTGACTAGCGAGAAGGGGAATATTGCGTACTTCACCACGGCTGACTGCAAATTGGACAGTGAGATCGGGAAATTACTTAGGGAGAAATCGTTAATAAATTCCGAGAAATTAAAACAATGCAATCCGACCATTGGCGAAGTTGTAGTGACCGAGGTTGGGAAATACTCAATGTTTGCACTAATGGTAAAAAGGACTATAGATGAAAGAGCGTTGAAGTGTGTCATTACATCCTGTGTTAAGGATCTAAACAAAAAATTGTTGGAATCAGGTGTCAGCACGATACACTTGGGATATGATTTCGAAATAATTCGGAAGCAAACGTGGTATACGATTACAGAAGCCCTTAGGGTGCACATTAAGCGGAATGTGACGACAGTAATTTTCAAAAATTCGTTCGTTGTACCATACGCTCCCGAACGATATGCATTAATAAAAGAATGCTATGGTTCCGCGGCAGGAGGCCATAAGGGTATACAAAAGACCTATTTCCGTCTAAACCGAACCCATTATTGGCGGAACATGAAGGATGACGTAACTCCCAATGATGTTCACGGACACACCAGCGGAAGCATTTGACAAGGTGGCACTGGACGTTTGGAGACCCACGAAAATATCCGAGGATGGAAATAGATTGCTTCTCACGATACAAGACCTACTGACTGAATATTCGGTAGCAGTGCCTTTATCAGAGGTCACCGGGTTATCGACCGCAAGGGCATCAAACTTTATCTGCAAATTTGGTGCGCCTAGAGCAATATTGACGGACCAGGGTCCCAATTTTATGTCGAGCGTTTTCAAGGAGCGCGCCAAGGTTTTCAAAATACAAGCCTTCTTTACGTCTGCTTACCACCCAAAGTCCAACGGAAGCATAGAGCGAAGCCACCATGTCCTCGATAAGTACCTAAGGTGTTGTGTAAAACGCCGAAAGGAATGGGATAAATGGATTCCTCATGCGATGTTCGCCTATAATAAGAGTGTCCACGAGGGTACTAAATATACCCCACACGATTTGGTATTCGGCAAACTGGCACATTTACCATCTAGCACTCCTCCCAGTGATGGAATATTGACCTATTTGGATTATGTAGATGGGCTTAAGAAGGATTTGGAAGAGATCCAGACATTCGCTGGATTAAATCTTAATCAAGCGAAGCAGAGGGCAAAAATTATTACGACCGCAAACAAAATGTTAAGCATTTCCGGGTAGGCGAGTGCGTTATGCTCATGAAGGAGCCTCGAAACAATAAATTGGACGATATATTCGTAGGCCCATACGAAATTGTAGAAATTGTAGGATCTCGAAATGTAAGACTGCAGATTAACGAAACTCGGACGAAAATAGTCCACATGGACAAATTAAAGAAAGGATACGATCCCTTGATTTTTAGTGAAGATCAGAACTCGTCATCCGAATCCACGGATTCGGACTATACGTCGGTTGAGAGGAACGCAGGGAAGAGTGAGTTATCGCTCTCCTCTTTGTGCGGTGCTTCGTAAATCGCGCGCGGGCTCCCCACCTTGGACGGGCAAGCCGGAGAAAAGAAGAAGAGAAGTTATCGCACATAAGAGACAATGCGCGAAAATAAAGAATATTCAGTTTAAACGACTACGATGTAGTAAAGCGACCCTAAATTAAATATCATATCAAATCAAATATTATATCTCAGAGCATAAGGAATTTCGGAAATCGCTATGATGTATTAAAGCCTGGTATAGGAAATTATGCCCAATATTAAAGGTTCATACTTGTCGGTCCATTCGTGTGTTAGCACGCACGCGTTTTGATTTCCTATACTGTAAACTCGTCGCATTGCATGCTTAGATACGCGCCTCAGGATCGGATTTCGAAACCCGTATCGCCGACTGTATACAACGAAACGCATTTCCTTAAAGATAAAACACGGAGCCTAATTTCGAAGTTACAGGGTAAATTATTCCGAGTAATATATAATTTGGCAATTGGCAGGTCAGATAAGGTTAATTGCGGTCGAATTCGCAGAGATACGTCAGGAAATGCTAACAATCAATAAAACATTGAATGGGTTACAAAAAACCCAAATATTGATACAATCACTAGCGGAACAATCCTTGCGAAACGAAAAACTAAACCACATCATGTCTGTAATCGCTACGGAAGTACAGAGATATGCAATAGAGGCGGATCAGTTGATGAATGCTGTATTATTCGCAAAAGCTGGACAAATTCACCCCGAATTTGTCTCACTCAAGAATTTAACCAACCACATCAAGGATATTACCGAGGTTTCACCAGAATGTGAATTCCCTATCCCGATTGCACGGTTGACCTTGGACTCGTTACTGGAGATCTCGACGATGAAGATCGCATACTGGAACGCTACCCTGGTATACATATTATACATCCCCCTTGTGTCTCAGCTAAGATTTACCATATACGAGCACAGATCAGTGCCGATAGCCCAGGCACTTGCAAATCATACGAGATCAGCGTTTATAGTACCGTCAGCCAAATACTCTGCTTTGGCGAACGACAGAGATAAATACGTTCGATTATTTAGGCTTAAACTTCGCACTACGAACCGTTGGCTATACTCGGTTACCAAACTGGAACCATTGAGAATTATTTGCGATAATGAAGTAATCACTACCCTAATGTTAAACGGAACGGGTTTGATCGAACTAACGCCAAATTGCAAGGCACAGACGGGAAAAACAACGGTAGTCGCCTCAAGAATGATAGAATCAGAAATATTTATGGAATACCACGGACCAGGACTTCTCAACATAACGAAGCTGTTGATCAAGGGTTCAGTGGAAGCAACGGATATCGGCGAAATCCTCAAAACAGAAGAGGCCAAGTCAATTTCATCAGATGTGACCAGTGACTTCTGGACAAGTATTAAGTTCAGCGAGCTCATGAATAGGGCCCGTGACATCGCAAAGACCCGGAAGATACACGCGCGGATGAATGTGACGGAAGGAGCCACTGTGTACGGATTACCATCTCTAACGATAGTAATCATAGCCGCGGGTCTCTACTGGTGTATACGTCGGAGAAATTGGGTTCTTTTTAAGCCGCGAAGAAAATCGAAGACGATGACTGTGTCATATAATAGAGACAGTAATGTAGTGCAAATAGAAGAACAAAACCCGGCAGGGGGGCCCCCATTAGAATCACAACTACACGAATCACGAAGTGATATTAACACTTCCAAGATGAGCGCCTACCCGGGAGGCAGTTTAGAATTAACCCGTTTCGTCCTGAAATGCCCTAAATTTTGACTTCTTTTCATCAGGTGCTTTCTTAGAGAAAAAAAATCACTCAACCGTTTTGATATAACATACCTATTGTATTTTTTCTCGAACTTTCTAAATCCGGTTTCAGATTGACCATATCTGCCGCCATTTTTTTACTATGGCGGTTTAAACATAAAAAAATTGTGAATTTTGAAAAAATTTCTTCAAATAATTGTATTTTTGAACAGGAAACCGTGTTCGAATCAAGCTGAATCTCTGTATCTGGTGGAGTAAATAGTTATACTAAAAGATAGGATGGTTATTAATTCACCATTCATAATGGCGACTTCAAAATGGCGGTTCTCAGTGAACATTTTGTTGAAAAATTTCTGGACGCTCTTACTGAACAATTATGAGCTTGTTTTAAAAAATGCTAAGAATAAAAAATTCTTAGAATTCGCCGAGAAATATAGTGGATTTTTTTGAGAATTTTTAAATGAATTTTTGAAAATTTTTTTTCAAAATTCTTTTCAAAATTGTACTTTTTTTTCGAAAAATTCTGAACAAAGTTTAGTGCATTCTCTGATAAATTCTAAGAGTTTTTTATTCTATGCATTTTTTCTCAAAAGTTGATAGTTTTCGAGAAAGAAAAATCTTAAACTATAATATTTGATATGGATTTCCTCGAAAACTATCAACTTTTGGATAGAATTGCAAAGAACAAAATACTCAATTTATCAGAGAATGTACTAAATTTTGTTCAAAATTTTTCGTAAATAAATTACAATTTTGAAAAAAATTTTGAAAAAAAATTTCTCAAAACTTCATTTAAAAAATCTGAAAAAATTCCACTATATTTCACAATGAATTCTAAGAACTTTTCATTCTCAACATTTTTTTTAAAAAGCTCGTAGCTTTTGAGTTAGATCGTCCAGAAATTTTTCAACAAAATTTTGACTGAGAACCGCCATTTTGAAGCCACCATTTTGAATGGAGAATTAATAACCATCCTATCTTTTAGTGTAACTAATTACTCCACCAGATACAGAGACTTAGCTTGTTCCGAACACGGTTTCCTGTTCAAAAATACGATTATTTGAAGAAATTTTTTCAAAATTCACAATTTTTTTATGTTTAAACCACCATAGTAAAAAATTGGTGGCAGATATGGTCAATCTGAAACCGGATTTAGAAAGTTCGAGAAAAAATACAATAGGTATGTTATATCAAAACGGTTGAGTGATTTTTTTCTCTAAGAAAACACCTGATGAAAAGAAGTCAAAATTTACGGCATTTCAGGACGAAACGGGTTAAGGAAAGCATAAATTGTAAGTTTTGACCTTACTATTTTAAGTGTACTCTGCCGGCACTCGACTACTTTAATAGGTAAAGCGTGGGTTCGAATCCCAACTTATTGTTTAGACAGTGTTATGTATGTATTAACATTTTATTGTGAAATTATGTTGTACAGTCTTCGAACAAATGTACTAAAATACTAATAGAACGTCCCAGCATCCACGCGTAATTTAATTACACGTACTAACCAACTGCACACACATTTTCGCGGTAGAGTTAAGTTATTTCTGACCGATGTTCGTTCTTTTTTTCTCATTTTCGGCGGAGGACCGCCGGTTTTCAAAGGGGGAAAGTGTTACGATCGTACGATCATAACGATCGGTTATGGGTACATTATAATATAAAGTATACGCGATAATTATAAGAAACGAGACTCTCCATATCCGGTCTCGCGCAAAGGTGTGAAATCGATAATTACGGGTTATACTTTAACATTTCAATTAAAACAATAGCTAAGCGTTTCCTCGGTGGGAACCTGCAAACGTTAGCAAATTGCACGGCGACGGACGAGAGTTTGGGACGACAAAAAAGGTGTCCTCAGCGGGTTCCCAGGAAGGAAACATACGGACGTCAGCAGGAAGGCCCGGCGACTTGGGGTCCTCGCCGATGGACTGTGCGACCGGTAGATACATAAATTAGACATCGAACGTCGGGAAGGACAGATTTTTGACGAAACTCTGACCCGGAACGTCGCGATCTTAAGTCTGAGGCCCGGGCTCGGGACTTATAGCGCGTACAGTCGGAACCACGTACGGATGCTGGGCGCGTCGAGAAAATAAACTAAAAACAATTATTCGCGCGTTCGTTTCTTTTTATTCGCGCGTTACGTTTATCAAGAAACGTAACACGCCCATCTCGACCCGCCCTCCTACGTCCTCGCTAAAGGCAATCAATACCCTTGGGAGTCCAGCAGCGGCCGTCGAGTATGACATCCTTGTGGCGGATTCTTGTCCCTGACTCTTGGCCTTCTTCCCTCGGGGTTTGGCCGTGGGATCTGAAATACTCCTCTCGGCCTCCCTTTTATCCCCAGAGGGCGGACCAATGGACTCTGTAGCGGTTGAGGTCGATCCGGGATGTTGTTCCAGACGGGTTCTAGCCCCAGCCACGGAAGATACCGCCTTTTTCTTTCTCGAACCGCTTACTCTCGGTGGAGGACGCTCCGGTAGGTGGAGACCTTCAGCCTGGAAATATTAGGTTTGGTGGAAAAATTTGTACCATTTTTTGATAGTTATAAAAAAACTGTTCTTGCGTTTTTTATAACGATAAACTTTTAACAAAATTTTTCATTACAAAGCTAAAGTAGTTTTTACAAACATAAACGAAAGTTCTAGCATAATTTGAACTAAAGTTAAATAGAAATTGTTAATTTTGTATTAGTTATTTATTTAAAACTTTCGATATTTTGTAAAAGAAATCTTTTTGTTATAAAAGGAATTTTTATAATGTGGTATTTGAGTTCGCCTTAATTTTTTATTAATTATATGTCAGTTATTTATTGCTAGAATTATTCGTTCGTTGTTTGTATTAACTTTACAATTTTTGTTTACCTGGTAATTGATTTAATTGAGTAGTATACTCGTATATATATATATATATTTATATATATATATATATATATATATATATATATATATATATATATATATATATATATATATTATATATATTGTATTGTATAAAATAATGATGGTTACAATTGTTTCAAAGTTATTAAAAAAATTATTAAGATATTGTTTTTCATTTACATTTTCGTGTACATATTTTAATTTTGATAAATGGCATTACTAAATAATGGTTTGGTTTTTACACTTATTTATTAACATTTCAATTACGTAACGATATTAATGTTGTCATTTGTATTTATCGACTTTAATTGATTTCTCTTTTTATTCACTCGTTGTGTTTTTTTTATTTAAAACAATTTAATTTAATGATATATTGTTTTATTGAAAATATTGTTAAATGTTGAAATAAGAATTAATATTGTTGCGTAAATCTAAATGTTATAATTGATCGAGGACAAAAACTAAAAATAGGCAAAGAAGGTCATTCTCTTTGCCTTGAGAAAGTGTTTTCTCGAAATTCCTATTTTTTAAGTTTATGACTTTTGGGTGTCGGTGCGTGTACGGCTCGAGAATGCCTTTTTTTAAACTTTTATATTTAAACATAGAAAAGTTTTCGTGTGTGTAAAAATTATAAATATTGAAATAGGAGTTTGTTTTTATGAAAATATATTGAAACCTAATTTAACAAACAAACTGATGCAATTTTGTATATTTTACTAAATTTTAATTTTTGTTGATAATATAGGAATCTTACTTATTTGTGGGCAGAGAAAGACCTGTTCTTTTCCGATCTTCAAGATTTTATGGTGGCATCGTGTTACCTAGAGAGGAGGTTGATTTTCTACGGTTTCGGTCTTGTATAAAACTATCTGTTGAGGCCGGTATGGTAGGTTTTACAAATCATGAAAATACGTTGTTGTTCGGTCAGTGTATTGTATCGGCGCTGTTACTAAATTCCCGTATATTCGGGGATTCCCATATATTCGGGGATTCCCAAAAATATATTTCGTCACGATATCCTAGTTACGTGGGACGTAACATAGGTATGTAGAGAAATCCAAAACTTGAAGACCTGAGCCGATACGCAATACAAGAATTACTAATGTACATATGTAAAGAAATACAAAATTTGAAGACCTGAGACGATGCACAATACGATAATTGTTAATGTAGGTATCTGGAGAAATATAAAATTTGAAGATCTGAAACGATAAGCAAAATGAGAATTACTAATGAAGGGTAAATTTGATATATTTCTGCATATTTCTGCATATTTCGAGGATTTAAATACCTGAACAGTACTGGAAACTTGATACTTCAAATGAAAATTATGATAAAATAATTGCTTTACATAATGCAGATGATTCTGGTTGCTCCAGCGATGATTCTGACACTGATATGGAATCAGAAAAATTATTAAAAATTACGTACAAGGAAGCTTCCAAAATTTATACAAACGATCATACAAAATTGAAAAATAATTACGTATTCAATTGAATAGGTGGCGCAAAAGTATATTTTGATAGCGTTAAAGATAAAGTATTATTATCTAAAGGCACGAAAACACATATACGGAAAAGTAAGCCTATGCAATTGTTTGAGTATTTTTTTCTCCATTAAAATGAAAAATACATCATTGAGGCATGTAAAAAAACAAGTTCTATTTACGATTGGATGATTTGAATACGTTTGTAGGAATCATCGTTCTTAGTTCATTCAACAAAAGAAAATCACAAAAAGACTATTGGTCAACAGATCAATTTTTAACAAGCCAAGTTGTATCGTCTGCAATGTCACGTGATAAATTCGAAGAAATTAAATCTAACTTGAAATACTCCAAGTCTAAAGGTCACAATCAAGAAGATAAAGCATGGAGTGTTCGTGCTTTACTAAAGCAGTATAATGTTTAAATGTTTGGATTTTGGAGGACGGGTTTATCTATTGATGAAATGATGGCCAAATCATATGCAAGGACTTCATTGAAGCAATTTATTCCAGGGAACCCCGGTTTGGTTTAAAATTCTTGGGCCTTTGAACAGCTGATGGACACGTGTTAAATCTCGAATTATATTGTGGGAAAAATTCATCAAATGGAGAAAAAATGGCTAAATGTGAATTAGGCTCTCGTGTGGTAATGAATTTATTGGAACCCTTTTTTAAAGCATCTGTTTTAGGAAAAGCATCTCAGTTTCAAGTGTATTTTGATCATTTTCTTACTATCTTTGATTTCAGCGTTCATTTAAAAAAGTTAGGTTTACGATGTACAGGAACGATACGTAATAATCGAGGAAGGGATGAGCACGTTATCGATAAGAAGAGTCCACGCGGTTCGTACACTGTAAAGCATGAACAAACCAGCGGAATCAACTATATCACTGTAGTGAATTCAAAACCCGTATTGTTAGCCTCAACAGCTGCAGGGGTAACACAATTATTACAGTTGCAACAAGTCAAATTATATATGAGTCAGTTTATCAAATGATCGTCTATAAATTTTATTCATGTCATAAAATTATAGGTCATTGCATGGACACAAGAACTTTATAGATTAAACACCTTTATTACTTTCGATTTGGAACTAGGCAAAGACGCAGACTTTTCTTACATTGTATCATCCTTCGTCAAATGTTGAGTCATTCATTATTTTTCTATCAAATTCATATCGCAACAAAAATTATTATATAAATACAAATTGTCATTTAGACTTCACTTATCAACACTATCATGACTTTACACATCAATTTTATAACAAAAATACATATACATACAATACGATTAACTTACGCGGATAAAAATAATGTCATGATACGATTAAATTACGCGGGTAAAAATAATGTCATAATACGATTAAATTACGCGGAGCCGCGTCTTCTTTGCTGAGGCTGCCTCCAATGGTCAATTTTCTTCTCCTTCGTGGTTATTTTATGTCCTAAGGACCGTCCGCCGGTCGAAGTTGATCGTGGACTGGAAGGTGAGCGCCTCCCCGGGTACCCTTTAGATTGGATAGCCGTCTCTGCTTCTGGCACTTTTTGCGGTCCCGAAAAAGGAGAAGCGGACGGCTAAATTTTTCCTTATTGTAGAATGTGGGGAATGGAATGCGCTCACCTTGACTCTTCGACCGGGCTGGTCAAAGTTTCTCTTCAAACACCGCAGATTTTTTGGTAGCTCCGGACCCGTCCTGACGACCTCGTGATTCTAATTTTTGAAGGTCCGGACGGCGGTGTCCACGTCCTGGTTATCGGGAGAAGAGAGAGCGAGTACATCCCCGGGAGTCCTATTTATAGGCTTTGATCCTCTCCGGGTTCACCCAACCCCCTCAGTCAGTACGCGGAATTGCGGACGGAACTGTCAGTTTTTTGAATGTCATTCGTCAATTTTTCGCGCCATCTCTCGGTCTTTGCTTCGTCCTTATTTCCGCACATAGAGCGCTCCGACCGAGCTCGGAGCGCCGCGTCGTCATTCCTCGGGTCGCGTTTTTCTTCAATAATTCTCGCAACGGGTCTACAGCGGTGCTATGATTGGGGCTGAATCCTCTATAATAATTACGAACCCCTAAGAACCGCTGCAGCTCTTTAACATTTCTGGGTTCATTAAAATCCCGTATATCTTTTAATTTTTCCGGATCTGGATTTACCCCCTCGCGAGAAATTATAAAGCCCAGGAAAGGGATCTTAATTTTAAAAAATTCGCATTTTGTAATGTTTAGCGTGAAATTTTGCTCGGATAGTCTGCGAAATAATTTCTCTAAGCTGGAAATGTGGGCGTCAAATGACTTAGCGCCCACTAGCAAATCGTCAATATATGTTGCTGTTTCTTTCTCTAATTCACCATCCAGAGCCATACTTAGCGCTCTCATGAAACCGCTGTCAGCAGTTTTGAGGCCAAAGGGTATTCGACAAAATTGGTATGTCTTTCCCTCGAAAATGAATCCCGTGTACCGGCGTGAATCCGTGTGCAAGGATATTTGCCAATATCCATGCGCGAGATCCATTTTCGAGAAAAAGGACACGCCAAAAAATTTTTGTAACAATTCTTTTATTAATGGAAGGGATTCGTTGTCATCTTCAATTATATCATTTAAATGTCGCGCGTCCAAACATATCCGAATCCCCCCCTTACCCTTCTTTACGATCCTTAAGGGATTGACGTATGGGGTGATTGCCCGTTCTATAATCCCTTGCCTCAACATTTCCTGGATTTCTCTACCGACAGCGTCTCTAACAGCAAATGGCACCGGATAGTTTCGTCGTACATAAGTTTTATTATTTCGCAGACTAATCCGATGCTCATATCCCTCTGCCGGGCCCAATTTTTCCATAAATAAACTTTTGTATTTGGTCAAGACATTTTTGAACGTCCGTTTCTCCATCACATCAAGCTCCGTTATATTATTTATGACTTCATTTATTTCTTTTGTAATTTCTTCATTTTTATCACTCTCGCAGTTCACGGCATTACACGCCGGAAAATCGCCAGACAAGGACTTAACCTGTCTACTATATCCGCGATCCACCTCATATTCCTCGTCATGAATCATCGTATATATCTCTTTATTACCATTTACATAATTATCATTATCAACATTTACACCGACATCATTACCAACATTTACACAAATATCATTACTCACATTTACACAAAAATTATTATTATCTTCATAATTCATATAAACATCATTATCATTATTACAATTAACATAAACATCATTATCATCATTACTAAAATTAACACAAACCTCATTATTAACATTATCATTATTAACACAAACATCATTATTAACATTATCATTATTAACACAAACATCATTATCAACATAATCATTATTAACACAAACATCATTATCAGCATTATCATTATTAGTTTTATAACAATCATGGTTCAGATCATCATCATTACCATTTAATAAATTATCACCTATCATGTCGTTATTTTTCGTAAAATTATTTCCTTCATCATTGTCATCATTTAATATCTCATTCGCTACATTATCATCCCCCTCTTTTCCTACATCTTCATTATTTCTATTCAACTTTTTTATATCCCTATGATTCATGACGAAGACATATGTGGCTTCGTCATCATTAGAGCATAAAATACTGCTCGCCGGGTCAAGGGAGAATTGTACATTTTCTTTAGTTATGGTTTTTCCTGCCCACCTAATTTTACGTTCAGAATAATTTAATACTGTGCCGTACCGTACATGAAAGTCATTTCCTAAAATTATTTGTATTGACAGGTGAGGAATTATTAGGAAAGCGTGGTCAGTCACTATATTGTCAATTTTAAAATTCAAAAAGACTTGTGTTTTTATCGTCGTAGCTTTTCTACCAATCGCTGTGGTTATTAGCAGATTGGTTACTGGTAACTCCGGAATGTTACCAGTATGCGAAATTTGTCGATAAAAGTCCTCGGAAATGGCAGTTATTTGGCTGCCTGAGTCAATTAAAGACCACACTTCCCTACCGCATATATTCAACGTTATATGCGGGCATTTAAATTCCTTATGACCTTCATGTACAACGTCGTTGTCCAATTTGTAAGGAACTTTCCTGGAGTTTTGAAATTTACACGAATATAAACTCAGTCTGTAGGGAACGAGAGTGTGATGGAAAACCCAGTCTGATGCTCTACCTATTTTTATTCAAAAATATTCTTAAATCACTAGCTTACAACAATAATCTCTCTAATCATCTAAAACACGATGCGCGTTATATCTCTAGATCTGTACAAACGTTGTTTCTTCCTAGTTAAATAGTTACAGACAAAAGTTCTGTTTCCGTCGTTGCTCTGCCGATTTAATCTCTTATGTGGAACGTATAGGGAATCTTCACTTTATTGTCACCCATGACCACGTCCACCTGTGCGACCTCTATGGGAATCTTCGAATCAGATCGTCACCCACGATGAAGTCTCTCTTTGATTATATAGGCCTGTCATCTGGCGGCTTCAAAACTAGTTATGACAAGAATTACTCCTGAGTGACTCGACTTTGAATAACTATTAACGACCTAGCATTACTGAGTTATCTATGTCACCATTCGTTCTTGTCCTAGGGAAAACTTTCACGATAAAACTAGTGGATAACCGACATCGGACACCTATGAACGCTATAGAAGCTAATACTGATGTGTTCGGGGTTATACGACACTTTATTCGTGTGTTAAAGCTCTCCTAGTAACTTCCGTAAACTCAAAACTATTACCTAGGGACTTTATGCCATCGATTTCCACTTTTCTATTTTTCTTATCTTACTTCATACCCGAAATGAGAATGGACATTCCGCATTCCGGATTCCGTCGTACCTGTTTCAGGGGGAATAATACTCTTGGGTCGCCTATACTTCGGAATTGGACAATTCCTCCGTTTCTCTTATTCACTGTTTACTCTATACTGAAAACCAGCCGGGTATTAACGTTTGCAATCTACTCTTACTATCCCGAGATTTCAGTGTACTCTCGGTGTACCCTTACACGCTCCCACTCGCGACCCTCTATGTTTTTCCCACTTTGTTTTTCTTGTCTTATAGCAAGGTCTCTGTCAACGGTCGAGGAATGGACATTCTACAATCGGTATCAAAGTTCATGCATATGTACATTAACGCATCAAACCTAATCACTCTGTAACATATATGTTGTGGCGCTATTACCGGAACGGATGTTCCGCGAACTATACTCGATACGTAGTTCGATTCTATGACGCAAGCGACGCAAGTATAGGAATTATCCTTCTGTGGCTGCGTTCAAACTATGTATAAACTCTCTTTCACGTCTTCCCGCGCTTTTCGACATACGTCGTACCGTGGCACTTTATCAACTTATATATATACAGTGTTTGTTCAAATCTTTTTACGGTCGGTTCGTATCCCTTATCTTTTCGTGCTAAATATAGGAAATGGACATCTCTCCGTTATAGCGACGAAAAGGTCATCTCCGGGAGTTCAACAATTCACCAGCGGTTTTGGACATATCCGTAAGTGAGTTGTTTTCGTCCGGGTTTTACTGTGTCCATGAGTGAAACTAAAAAAAATAGTGGTTCATACAAAAGGTATTGACATACCCTGTATATGAAACCAAAACAAATAAAACAAAACTTTAATAAAATGTCGAAAAGTTCGGAATGGACATTCCTCGCTCACACGGAGACTCACCTGAACTCTTCGAAGACTGGAACTGAAGTGACTTTTGGCTAAATCCGGGCCGAATTTATACCCTGCCTGGATATTTTCAAATTTCAACTGTCACTTCATCCCAAGAAATGGCAAAGTTCCTCGGAAAAGGTAAGTAACTGTCATTTCTAGACTGTTCTGTCCATGCTGATTTTCTCTAATTCTTACTTTTATTTTCAGGAATTCCACATTAACTCCCGATGACAACATTTTCATGTTTTTCAGGCATGTTTTATTTTGCGTTTTAAAAATTTACAGGCTTTTTACAAGGTAAGGTATCAAAATTATAAGTACTCGCCGATAGTTGTGAGGCAAATTTTCTAAGGAACAATTTGCATCCTCACAAATTTATTTTCAAAGTCTGACGCAAAATTATAATCGCGACGCGCTGTTAGGGCGTGATTTAACGCGCCGGTCGTTAGTTTAAATATTTATTGTTTCTATTATGTCTTGCGTCATTACGTGAATTAAAATTTCGGTTTTCGAAATTAGGTGGTGGATACCGTACGTCCGGAAGTGTAAGTCGCTCCTCGCGATGCTCCCAGCGTGGTGAATTGTTTGGATTTTTCTGATTTCTTTTATTCTCGCGCACATATGTATTTTGACGACGATTTTCCCCATCTGATCGAATGTACCTTATTCCAACCGCCCTTTGCGGGTGATTTGCATAGCTATTAGTCTTGCTTTCTTTATCTTTTCTGAAAGCGTCCAATTTCGTTAGAGTCTCGCCTATTCCCTCAGTATCGTCATATTGTAAGGGATCCAGCGATTCTCTAACGGAAAACGGTAATTGTTGCGTTATTGTATAGTTTATTTCAAACTCAGTCATTTTTTAGCACAAAATACATTGCTTGTTTTATTTTTTTGTAAAAATAGCTATGCAAATCACCGTCCGAAGTATGATATTGGTCATTCGTCCATTTTTGTTTAGCCTTTAATCGAGTTGTGATCGAATAAAATTTGTCAATAAATAATTTCTTGAAATCGTCATAACTTTCGAAGTTTTGTATCTCAAACCACATTTTTGCCTTGCCTTCCAAAGTGCTTTCGACGAACAATAACATTCTTATTCCTTGGATGTTTTTTATTGTAAAATATCGGTCCAAATCTTCGAGGAACTTTGCCGGATTCGTTTTAAATGCATCTTCGAATTTAGGTGCGACCACGTCAATATTTGGATTGTTTTGATTTTGGGTTAGAATCACACCTAATTCGCTTGCGCACGTTTTTATATTACTTATATCATTGTTTTCGTGTGTTTCCGTCTGTTCCTGTCTACCATCCTCATTTTGCTGCCGCATTTGCATCCGCACATCATCCAGCTGTTTCTGCATTTCGGCGAGCATTTTTGTAAGTTCCTGAACTTCGCTCGCCGTGTTTGCTGTTGATTGCGGGGATACGTTGCGGGCTTCGTGTTCGTGAAACAACGGCATTTTTGTATCGCTTTTCCTTTTTCTTGTAAAATTTAAATTTTGATATCTGTTTTTTATTACTCTACCCGTCTTCGATTGTGTAACGGTATTCAATTTTTCCATGCAATGACCAGTCTTTCGTTATTTTACCCGTGGGTTCTCGCTAAGTGTCTTTCTTTTCGAGCCCTTTAGTTGAGCGCCAATAAAACGAATCGGAGTCATGTATATTAAAACCTTCAAGAAATCGTCCAAACATAAAAAATGTATAAAGTCAATTATAGTCATAAACATTATTAAAATTTATAGATTGAAATCGTGAGGTGCTGAAAGAAATATACACGTCATATTTATATTTGGTCAATCAATTAAAAATATATTTAATACTTTGAATTTTATAAAGTAATGGACTTCGTCATTAAAAACAATTCTGACCACACGCATACCAAACATACTCGAAGTCAAAAGTGCGAATATAAAACGATAAGAGTCATGATTATAAAAAGAAGTTATCGAGTCGTCGGTACATGGTATGGAGTCCTCATATGTAAAATTGTCATTTCTATCGTCAACTACGGAATAATAAATTACGCGGCAAATAAATTATTAACACGGAATTAACACGGACACACATTCATCTCATAAATACACACATACATATATACATATTACACATAAATAATTTAGGGCGTTATACAATAACAATTCATATACGCTTATTCATTTTTATTTAATTATCGAACGAAAGAGAAAGAGGCTTATGTTATTTGTCTTCTTTCTTGTTTCGGCGTCGTTCTTCTTGTTATTTGGGTTTTCCATCCTTCTTGTGGTTTTGATAATTCGGCTGCTGTCACTTCGTGCAACAATTGTGATGTCGCACTCCCTAGCGACCACGAGGGAGAGGACCAGCAGCCTCATTTAATACAGGGACGAACGGAGTACCGTCGTCAATTCCTGGTGCCTTGTCCAATTTCTATCCTCGCCGCCTCCATTATCACTTTGGTTCTGATTATTGCTAGCTGTAGACGGTGTGGGCCCACCTTTAGTTTCGGAGCAGCCAGGGTCTCCGTAGTTGAGGCAGCGAGTCGTCTAGGCTGCCACCAGGAAGTCCGTGTAGAAGAAGAGTCCAAATGGAAGAGAGTTGAGGGACACTTACCAGGTCTTATAATACCTCGGTAAGTATCCCTATGTCCAGTCAAGCCGCCGAGTTCCTTTTTTCTTAAGAATCGGGACGGGAACTGTCAAACATTTAAATGTCATTTGCTGGACTTTAGTTTGACAGCCTTATTTGAATTTGGAGCGCATGCGCCCCATTGCGGCGACACATGCGCTCCGAGCTTGGAACTCGGTCCGTTGTTTCCCACTTTCAATGGTGCGCGGCCAGGGCGCCGTTGCACCTCTTCTGCGCATGTAGAGGCGCACCAGCGCCAGCGCCTTGTCATTGCGCGCGCATGTCCCTTGATGCGCGCTCGAATCCCACGTGGGCTTGGGACCCAAAATGGCCGACCGGCCGGAAGAAGCGCGCATCGCGTTCTTGGTATCTTCGTTATTTCCTTACTAAGCACGTCCATACAAATATCGTAACGGCCCTCTTTCTCTCCGCCGCTCTTTCTCTTCCGCGCGGTCGAGTTAAACGGCTCGATACACAGTCAAGACATTATAGTTCAGATGAACGAAAAATAAATTGTCATACCGTTTCCACAAGTATTTCATCTGTATAATAAATTCATAGGTGGGATTTATCTGCACGATGGGCACTGTAATAGTAATGTAATACTACCAAGTGTCCGTTCAAAAAAAGTGGACGTGCGTTGTTTTTATCCGACCAATTCAAGCTGCTGTTGTAAATTCTGTGATAATATGCAATGCTGCCAAAGATGGAAATAATAAAGTTGGAACCAAAGAATTGGCCGTTTCCATTGCTAAAACCTACATACAAAAGAAGCAGCCCAAAAGAGATAAGACACATAAGATATGTGAAGAAAGCACACAAAGACGCTGTTCAAATTATCCAAAAAGAATGTATAATTTCTGCAACGACAGCAAACTATACTTGTGTAAGATATGCATGCAAAAAAGTGAGGAGTAGAGTTTCACGGGAAGGTAAGAGGGGGCGGTAAAATTCTACTACGTCCACGTCGTTGTTTCTGGATCACGCAAAATATAGAATGTACTACAATGTGCCACTTTTATAAACTGCTAATTTAAAATCTGTAGCAAAATGAAGGAGTATAGCAGAAGAATCATTTAAGTTCATATTCATTAATCATTCGATATAAGCTATGTCTTACTGCTTCAAATCTAGAAAATCCGCTGAGTGATTTAAATCTGATCACAAATTGGTAATTAACGACCCCTACAACCCGGTAATAATTTTCAAACGGAATCGCACGCTTTTAAACAAATTTTGTTCGTTGTATTCGATCCGCCATTTTGAATTTCGTAAATTTCATATCAAATTCGTAATCAGCTAACTCAAGAACCGAATAATAATAATTTTCAAGCGAAATCCAGCATTTCTAAAAAATTTGCCAGCCATATTGGATCCGTCATTTTAAAATTCGTAAATCTTATATCAAATTCGTAATCAGCGACCTCAAGAACCGAATAATAATAATTTTCAAACGAAATACAGCATTTGTTTCAAATTTGTCTGCCATATTAGATCTGCCATCTTGAATTTCGTAAATCTGATATCAAATTCGTCATCAACGACCCAAAAGAGCCCTTTATACAAAATTTCACATAAATCGTTTGTACTTTACATTTTTACAGTGTTTAACACAGAAATGTTGACAGTACAGCGAGGGGGTTCAGCCATTATCAAACAAAAATGGTGATTGTCACTATTTACAGAATATTCTGTTGGACTTCAGCTATTTTATGCATCGTTGGTTGAAGAACTGATTTCTTTAAATATTCGTATGCTATAATATCGGGCCACGAAAATAAGTCAAAATATCGTCGATCTTCGACGTTAATAGGTTAACGTAGCTCCGATAAATGTCATAACGGTAAACCACTATATCTTGCTATTTGTGCTCTGTGGACTAAGATCTTGTAGAGGCTCGGTGACATCTATAGTATCCCCCGTACAGCGATACTAATAATTGTGCAATCTCTATACATTATACTTAGTATGGATCAGTGTTTATGTCATGCCTGGCTATTTGTACTACAATAATGGACATCGATGGATCAATTCTATATTAAGACCTGAGAATTACTCTACGTAAGTTGTGCTTAATATTTCTTTGTTTTAACAAGAATATCTAACGAAATTACTTAACGCAATTAATTATTTATAATAACATCCTTTTTTGTGAATTCTTAGATGTTTCGATGCTAATTGAGTGTTCATCTTTTGACGTAAAAGATTTCTTTATGAAAATGTTATTTTAGGCTTTGAAGAACTTTTTACCAAATACGTTTAAAAAATATTTTTTTTGTAACTCTACATTGAATAACTATATTTGACATACGTTATATTTTTAAGCATACGCAATGAATTCTTCCAAAATTCTTCTTTCATAAACACACTAAACTATTCTTTTGGAAAATACAAAAACGTTCTTTTTTTGCTTGTCGGGATTAAATATCGCAATTATAAACGAGATTGTGTTTCTATAACTTATGATGGTGTTTTAAATACTTCACTTTATGGACAAGCATTTACAATTAATATAAAAACGCCATGATCAAATGCGCATTAGCACTCGTCTAGAAACTGGGGTAAAAACAAGTGCAGTTGACACCGAATCTAAGGACGGAAAATAGTAAAACAGAAAAATTTCAGGCAAGCTTACGGCAAAATGATAGATAAATTAACTATATGTTACGGTCTTGCAAAATCTGCCGCTGCAAATGCCGAGCAGAATTTCAAGCACAGATATACTGCACTTCCATAAGATATTATCGAAGACATTCAAAAGATTTACGAAGACCTCAGCGAAGATTCACTTCTTTATTTATGAGGTAAGGCTGTCGAATTTTTATATTAGCATTGCTTCATTTTTATTTTACAGTAAGACTTATGTCGTTTTTTGTCAAAAAGCGATGTTTTTACTTTCAAGTACTGCCAAAATTCTAAAAAAATAAATAAAAAAACACTCGATGGTCACCATATGCGGTGACACATCGTGGATCAAACGATTGATTAATGAAATCATTATGTCCAAATTAATAGTTAAAAATATTTAAAACTATTTATATCATAAAGGACGAAGGATTACCCGCAGGATTTCGGACAAGATTCTTTTTTTCCGCGTCGGCTGTGGGTGACAAGGTATGGAAAACACATAAACAGCACAATAATAGTACAAAAGGCGAGAGATCCCATAGCCATTACCTCTACCGCACTACTGATCCCAATAGCATATAATTTCACCGAAATCTATATTTTTGTGTAAATATGCGTAGATGTACCTATTGTAAAAATCGTGGATATACTGTATTTAAGAGTAAAAAAGTCGAGAATGAACTGTTAATCAAATAATGAACGGAAATAATAATAATAATAATAATAATAGGGTGCGAGATGGTTACGATGGCTAAGGCGTCCGCCTTGTTTCGTAACCTGAACGTTTCCGAAGGTTCTGGGTTCGAGTCCCCGTGTAGACAATTTTCTGCGCGTTGAATTGAACACTGCAATCACCTACCTCATGGTTTGGGGCATGGTTGCAGTCACATTTCACGCTGATCTGGTAGAGATTTGAGCAAAAAATTCTCACTTTTCGTACAGATTAAGAGACATAAAAAACCAATGTTGTTGTTAAAGTTATTATTGAAATAATAATAATAACAATAACAACAACAATAACAATAATTTTTTATAAGGGGCCCAAAGGGAATGATGCGTAACACAATGCGGCTATGCAAAAAGCTGCATCTTAGGCTATCTTCCCAAATGGCCTACTCTCACCTCCACGTGTGCTTATCAATGCCGGTGGGCCCTGGACTCTTAGCAACCTTGCCAGAGATTGGGTAACCAACCCCAGTGTATGGCGAGGTAAAAGACAAACCATAGAGGCATAACAACGGGGAGTAGGGCTAACCACCCTACTCCCTGTATTTGTGGTTACCAACAGAATAACGTGCAGGGCTCCTGACCATCGGGCTGCTTCGGATGCAGCCCAGTCCCGAGGTGGAGGAGCCGAAACGGGTGTCCCGGGATAACGACCCACGAATGCCCACGGACGATTTCAGTGGACGGAGGATCTCAGGCAAGATATAATGCGCTGCTACAAGGTTTCGTTGTTTTCAGCTGTCAACCGGTACCGGATGTGCGGGCAATAACAACTGAGCACGTACGCGGTGCTGGGAGAGATGCTCCACATTATGAAAGCACGACACTCGTGTTTAGGCAAAATTTGACAACGAACATTTTGCCTAAACAACGAGAAATAGACAGAGCAAATAGTCTACTTTTGGATGCTCTTCCAGATGACTGCGACCTGTGGCAAGTCAATTGTGCTGTTTACGAAGCTGCAAGTGATCTGGTGACTCCGCGAAATCTGACACAGATATCGGGGAGTTGGCAGATTACCAAACGCAATTGAACGGTAAGATTCGACTGACACGGAAACTCACTTTCCGAATTCAGTTTGTGATCGACTATTTAACATCTGGCCGTTCATTTACGGCTAAAGTCAAGAAGTTCGCACAACAACTGCGGACGTACTAGCACACACTGAACAAGCTGAAGTTACTCAACATCAGGCAACGTTTGGCGGATAAAATTCGGGTTTTGGCCGATGCCGAGGCTGCAAAGACGGGAAGATGGAATTCGACAAAGCGCAATATTTTGGACGAATCCTTCAAACATCGTATCGCAGCATCAAGCGAGTTTCCTTCGATGGCCTCAGTTGAGGAATTCTGGCGGAACATCTACTAGAAAACATCTAGGCTTAATGCAGACCCCCCCAGGTATTGAATTCTTCACCGAGTTGTGCGACGAAGTCACACAACAAAGTGAAGAATGACCACCCGGCAGTGCATTAGAGGTGAACAATGCCATCACGAGAGCGTGGAATTTCTCCTCGCCGGGCTGGGATGGAATTAACAACTATTGGTGGAAGAAGTTCCCTTCTGTCCATCAACACCTAGCCTGAATATTCACCTCTTATATAAATGGAGACCAACATATTCCACACTGGCTGGTGGAGAGCAGAATGACACTGATCCCAAAATCGGGAGACTTGTCCGATCCGAGAAACCATAGACCGATCACGCGTCTCAATACGTTATACAAATTGCTCACTAAAATCTTGAACGAACGTATTTAGAAATCCGTGAAACCGGTGTGGCAACGGATAGTAGAACAACGAGGCTGCAAAATGGGTGTATCCGGCTGCGAGGACAACTTGCTTATGACAGGTGTGTTTGTCAGGACGCAGTCTAGTACAGGCGTTACCTGTCGATAGCCTGGCTCGATTACATGGAGGCGTATGACTCAACATCGCACGACTTTTAAGCTTGTTGCTCAAACGCCTCCATGTCCACCCAAACATAGAGAGAATTGTAGAAGACCTGATGCCTCTTTGGAAAACACGCTTTGTCATGACATCGGGCAAGTGTCGAACCATGTCTAGCCTGGTTCAATTCCAAAGAGGTGTCTATCAGGGCGATTCTCTGAGTCCTCTGCTCTTATGCATCTCCCTATTGCCTCTATCCGTTGCTCTCCGGAAATCTCAACGGTACATGTGTGGACCGCCTGGTGAACGTGTACATAACATCGCCCATCTTTTCTATATGGATGATCTTAAATTATACGTAACAGGCGAGGATTAGTTACATCGATCTCTTAACATCGCCCTCACATACTCGAGAGATATCGGCATGGAATTCGGATTGAACAAGTGTGCAGTCGTTCATTTGCACAGAGGAAGGTCAGGCTCTAATAACAACGATATGAAGCTCGTCAACGGAAATGTCATCCGTCACCTTAGCGCCGAAGAAGCCTACACATACCGGGGCGTACCTCAAAGGCATGTCCAGGATATGCAGGCTGCTAAAACCACATTAAGATATACCGGGGCATTCTCCGTCAGATCTGGTCATCAGAATTGACAGGGAGAAATAAGGTGGCAGCCACGAATATGTGGTCCATATCACCAGTGCTCTATTCATTTGAAGCACTGAAGTGGAACGTTGACGAGCTAATGGGTCTTGACCGAAGCACAAGGAAGATGATTTATATGCAACGCAGTTTGCATCTAAGATCTTACGTGGAACGACTGTATTTGCCCCGAAATATGGGAGGTCATGGCCTTTTAAGCCTGGAGTGTATGCATGACCGATTGGTCCTCGAGACAGCTTGCGACGTAATTAATCGAACGGAGGATCCCCTGATGATGCTAGTTTATCAGCATGAAATTCACGGGAAAGGGGCGTTTTTGTACAAGGCGGCGGAGCGAGCGGCGCGAAACCTCGGTCTGGTTTTCAACATGGGACGTAGAGGTACACAGGAAGCTGAATCAGTCATCAATCTGTGCCCAGTGCGTCTCAGGACTAACATACGGAAGGAACAACTCCGTATGTTGGAGGGAAGGCATATCGACAAGATCAGCCGGGTTGAAATCCGAGACCGAGGGTTTTATCTTCGCATGCCAGGATAGGGTCATCAATACCTTATAGTACCACCAGACCGTCTTACACCAGGCGGTACAGAGTAAGCTTTGTAGATCGTGTAGATGTCATGCTGAGACACTAATGCATCTTTTGGTAGCATGCCCAAGATATGCAGTTTCAGCATACATCGAACGTCACAATGCGGCTATCCGAGTGCTGTATTATCATCTCCGCAATTTTCGAAAATGAGGCACATTGGTAGAAAAGAAATATAAATTTTGGAACTGACACCGAAAACCTTAGTAATAGCTACAAATGGTTTAATTAATAGTTTTTTCGTATAACAAATTTTATTCTTACTATACTTGTTAATTAAATTATATGCTGTTGGTATCAATAGTGCCGTAGGGCTAATGGATATGATATCTCTCGCCTTGTGTAATATTATTGCGCTGTTCATGTGTTTCCCAGACCTTGCCACCTCACACCCGACGAGCGAAAAAGCCATATTGATACTCCTAAATGCTGGAGAATATCGCTTATCCTTTATGACATAAATAGTTTCAAACAATATAAACTATTAACTTGGACCACCTTGAATCACCGCATGTGGTGACCGTCGAGTTTTGTTTATTTTATTTTTTAGAATTTTGGCAGCACTTGAAAGTAAAAAAAATCGCTTTTTGACAAAAAACGACAAAAGTCTTACTGTAAAATAAAAATTAAGCAAAGAAAATATAAAAATTCGTCAGCCTTACCTCATAAATGAAGAAGTGAGTCTTCGCTGAGGTCTTCGTAAATCTTTTTAATGTCTTGAAATTCTGCTTGGTATTTGCAGCGACAGACCTTTGTAGGTCCGTAACATACACTTCACTTATTTATCATTTTAGCGGGAAGCTTGCCTTTCCCACAAATACGTTTCTGTTTTACTACTTTCCGTCCTTGCATTTGGTATGAACTGCACTTTCTTTTACCCTAGGACGTTTGCCCATTCGCAGTTGATCGCATTTGTGCCAGTCTTTTATTCTTGAGATTCTAGTTTCTTCACCCATGTTTCGCAACATTACAATAGAAGCTTTTTACATCAATGTCGAAAACTTTTCCGGAATAGTCACCGATCAACGAAGAACGCAAAACGAGGACGAAAATCATCTTTTTTCCAAATCGCATCTCCTGAAACGGTCAATTTGACTGAATTTTCCAAATTGTTTGCCTGACTTATCTTTTCTTCCCCCTCTACCACAACGTATGAAAACAACTGATTGGCGACATTTTGTATAATTTTGCTTATTTTCTGTATTATGTATTGCAGGACGGTTTTGATAAAAAATTCTTTGAAAAATTCCTTAGACCGCAAAATTTATTACAACCAGACAATCCTAGGCCTAATATTCCCATAAAAAAACTAACCGATAATTCACTTCGTGAATACCAGAATCGATTCTCTTACTTGAGTGAATGTAGTGAAATTGTTTACAATTTTCGCACGACACTTTCATATTGTATCCCAAACCTTCTTTTCTGCACGATTCTAATGTAATTTTTCCATTACATATTTTGCACTTCAGTAAGGTAGTAACAGTGGAAAAAACGAGAAGAAAATGTATAACATGATCATGTTTTATAAGATCTGCTTTCATGGCTACAGCAATATCTGATTCGTCTCAACGTATGCTTCCAAAATGGTCTGTATACTATACACCTAATGTACAGACCAGGCATTCTCGTTGTATACGTATAAATATCTCTGGACAAAGATTGGGCAGCCAGGCAACCGCAACGCCAAAGGATGCCCTTCAGTGTACACGTATTTAAAAATTTATATCTCCATTAGTTTCACTCGGATCGACTGCAAATAAATTTGGAACAATATTCTGGAGACGTTGTGCATTTCATATAAATAATTTTTAAAAAATTGATTAATAACTGTTTACTCCCTCCCCCCCCCCCTACCACTCTTAATAGCGTCCTTGTTGCGTTCTAAAATACAGCTGAATGTGCTAAGCAAGAAAAAATTTTTTTTTCTTTAAAGTTTTATGGTTCACTTCGTAGTAATAATTACTAAATATAAAGATTTAAGGCTGTAGATGAACCGTTTAGATGGTATTTTTGTTTGCACTAATAATTTTTTTAATTTTCTCTAACGTTTGCTTCTAAAGCCAGAAACTCGCCTGGTTTCATTAGAAGAATTGCAAATATGTCAGAGAAAATTTTAATTCGTAAAGATGGAAAGGATGGACTTTTTTACGAAACTGTTTTTTGGATTGTTCTCGATTTTCGAAAAAACCGGAGGGCCGAACTCGAGAGATTCGACAGGCCGGGAATCGAACCCGGGATCTTTCTATTGCCGGTAGAATGCTCTTTCCATCTGAGCTACCCGCCCTCTCGCAAGTTCGCATCATTAATTTCGAGATCTTGAAACAATCCAATCTCTCGAGTTCGGCCCTCCATTTTTTTCGAAAATCGAGACCAATCCAAAAAAACACTTTCGTAAAAAATTCCATCCTTTCCATCTTTACGAATTAAAATTTTCTCTGACATATTTGCAATTCTTCTAATGAATCCAGGCGAGTTTCTGGCTTTAGAAGCAAACGTTAGAGAAAATTAAAAAAATTATTAGTGCAAAAGAAATACCATCTAAACGGTTCATCTACAGCCTTAAATCTTTACAATTTTTTTTCTATTACATCATCCATCATTTATCTGTTAAGCATGTAATTAAAAATTAATACAAAATTATTTCACATTTTCGTTAAATGACCAAATCACACTAATTCAAAATGTTAATTTGACAGTTTAACCACCTTCTGACAATTTCTGCGTAGATGCATACATCGGTTATTACATATAAGTTTCGTATTATGATGATTTCATTTATTCATCCAGTTTGATATAAAATGTGTAAGAAATTAGTATATTTTTTGATCGGTTAACTCTAAAGAAAATATTGAACTTTATAACGAACGATCGGGATTTTTAAAATAAATTAATGGCAACGGCCAATAATTTTTTATTATACAGTTTATTTAAATATTCACAATTTCATAAAGTTCCTGAATATAAATACAAGTTTCTGTAGGTGCATTGACACTTTCAAATGAGTAGTATACATTAGCAGCAATTAGCAGCATTACATTGAAAAGTTCGTAATTTTCAAAAAGAATAAATATATGCGATTTAGCATATCGTCATAATGAGCGGATAGTAATTTGAATGTTATATATAATTTCTCATCCAGGATATCACGTACAAATTGCATCAATCATTAACTTATTTTTTATATATATATATATATTTTATATATAAAACATATATTACTTTTCTAATATGATGTTGTCATGTGCTAACTTGATTTAAATTGCAGTTGTTCAGAATAGAATATGATAATAATAAGGTACCCATTTGAAACATTGATAAATGTAGATTTAGTTGTTAACAGAAATGTCCTAATATTACTATTTCAATGTTTAAAGCAGTGAATCCATTTGAAAAATAAATGTGTCTAAAATTGTAATAATATATTCAATTCAAGTAGTATTTGTGCGAAAAAATCAAATAGGATACTGGTCAATTCTAGAAAACATCTCGGTATAATAATTTAGATTGTCTTACTGTCCATAAGTTTTGAAAAGATTGTTTTAAATGATTAATTGCATAACTAATTCACTATTATTATAAAATTACAACCAATTCTCAGTATAAACTATCTGAATATTAAGTTATATTAGTGATAAAGAGGTACTCATAGCTATGCAGTTAACAGCCCCACTCCGCCACCCATCCCTACATACACACACAGAGAAAACGTTATATTCTGTACACTGATAACCTAATTTGTAAATAAAAATAGAGTAATCTATACACATATAACGTTTTCCGTAGACATGAAAGACTATTAATTACTTTAAACCAAAAAGATTACTAATCGGTAAACAAACAATATAGGATTAAAGCTGCAGACGCCCGCACGAACCCACGCACCCACACATACACGCAAACTCCGCTATGCCGGTGCCAAGCTCGGGACCTTATCTTTCAACAGATCAGAAAGGAGGAGGCGGAGGAGTAACACCTCGTTAAAGAACCCTGGTCCATACCTCATAATGGTCCTAGTCCTGGGAAATAGTGGACGGACACCACGATCATAGACCTTGGGAAAGCAAATTTGATTAACGAACCAAGTATGGAGAACATTGTAAAAGGAGAATTGTTTACAGTGCAGGAGATGGATTTCCCAGTACCGGCGCCTGTTGGGAGTGAACCAACGGACTCCCCGTCGACTTCATCCAGCAACCGCAGTGTTACACGAGTTAGTCACTCGGCTCCTCTAACATTAGGAAGTACAAGTGACGAAGTAGAGGCCGCGGAAGCTATAACCTTCCATCGCCTTGAGAGTGGGCTGGGGACCCTTGTGGAGTTTATTCCAGAAAAGAAGAATCTCTTCATGGATCTCAAGACTTGCAAGAGCGAAAACGAGGGCGTTCACATATTATTCCAAAGCTAGGCATAATCCGATGCCTGCAGATATAGCAGGCGATAGCAAAGATGAAGCGAGCCAGATCTCTTTGGTATGCTGGAGCTCAACATCGCTAACGTCGGAGCTAAGCCAACCTGCGGCAAAGGCGATAAGGCATATATTGTTGATCTCACCTTTATCGAACTTAAATTGATAAGGGAGGGGAAGGAATGCGAAGTTAGCGATCGATACACGGGTAGCGACCGTCATGCCGTTTTATTCAGCTCCAACTAATAAAAAGGCCAGCGAGGAGCCACAGAAGACGAAAAAAAAGAGAGATGTGCAGCTTCTACACTCAATTCCAGGATGCTCGTCTACTCAGTGGCGATTATAATGAAGGAGGAAGCATCCGAAGAAAGATCTCAAAGCCTACCTCAAGCCATATCATCAGTTTGCGATGCCTCCATGGCTGCGAAATCAAATCCCCGCGGCAGATGGTCAGTATACTGGTGGAACGAGTATATCAGAGCTATTCGGCGAGAGTGTATTAGAGCTATGAGACTGCACCAGAGAAAGGTCTTCATAAACCGCAGTACCAGCAGCTAATCGCGGCCTAAAGAAAACAGGAAAAAAAAGTGTTGGCAAGAACTCTGCGAGAAGGTAGGTCGGGGCTATTGGGGTTTTGGTATAAAGTAGTCATTAATACATATAAAGGCCTAAGGGACTGAATGCTTCATCTTGCCCCCACCTCCTTGATGGAGTAGTCCTCACTTCTTCCTAGAATCGGGAACGACCATGCGACAGTCGCCTGTTGGCAGAACCTGGTGCAGTCGAATCACCAGTCGTCATGGAAGCCGAATTGAGGCTGACTACTTAGAGAATATCTGTCCGTAAATCCCCGGGAATGGATGGTATCCCGGGCCTGGCAGTCAAGACCTTTGCTGCCACTGCTCCTTCGCAATTGTATGAGTGTAAAGGAGCGTTATGGTGGATGCAAATTTTTTTAATTCATCGCACATAATCCCATATTGAAATAAATACGGAAATAAAAGAAACGTAATTTAAATACCCAATCTGTAGAACATATACTTTATTGTAATGCTAAGGCTTTGTTTTGAAACAAGTATTTAAATTTAGTACGTGACGTCAAATTCCAGGCATCCGAATATTATATTTAATTTAAAATGCTTGAATTTACCCGTCGACCGAGAATTACACATTTAGTCTTAATTTTTAGGAAAATTACACGAATCGTGTTCTGCGATAATTTTACTTAAGGATTAATTATATGCACCATAACAATCTTATGGGAACACATATCTCGTTCGAATCATATGAAGGGGATAATGCTTATTTTGTAGGAAGATCGGTTCCGTCCCGACAGTAAGGCAGCTTGTAATTCGTTATTAAAAAAGTTAGATATGGAACACCATAGCACGATAACGAACTTATGGTTAATTCCCTGTAAAGTACAAGTAGCCGTTACATGTTAAACCGATTTAGACAATTCATATCGTATTTCATTAATTCTAGCTTAATTTCGACTAATTAATTACATAATAATAATCGCACATATTTTTTACCCAGAACAAAATAGAAGTGTTCCAAAAAAGTACACAAGGATGCAATTTTTTCGCAGGTATTTTTTGGCGAATTTTTCCTATAGCATCCTCATACTTTGCTCGTGTTTAACCCGTCCATTAGAAGTTTCGCCAATAAAATTGGATTACCCTTGGGGACAGCATATAAAGGACCCCGCACAAAATGCCTTGATTTGGACCTCACTAAAAAATATCTTTTTTAGATGTTGTAGATTATGAACTCCTAATCATAAGTCTTAATGATCACAAGACCCAAAAATGAACAGTTTTCGAGATATCGAGATCAGTAAGTCGTAAATCGTTCCTACGCAACGCCACTAGCGCGCATATTTTTGATGTGTGTGTGTGTGTGTGTGTGTGTGTGTGTATGTGTGTGTGTGCGCGCGCGTGCGCGCGCGTGTGTGTGTGTGTGTGTGTGTGTGTGTGTGTGCGTGCGTGCGCGTGTGTGTGTGTGTGTGCGGGTGTAAATGATGATATATGTACGTAATATATATATATATATATATATATATATATATACATATACAAAACTGTTGTTGGCGTCGGATAATGACATATGGTATATGATTTATGTGCGTATGTACATTTAGCTCCTACGTTCCGTAGTCATGGTTTCTAAAAGAAATCAACTCTTTTAACAAAACATAACTAACTATTTACATGTTCTTAGGATTCTCTCGATACATAATAGAGGGTAAAGTCTAAAGTGAACTTTATCGTGGGTGTTTCAAATAAATGTCGAGATATTTCGCTTATTCTTGACGGCTGGGAAACACTGCGCTCGGACGGAGGAGGTCCCTGCGGCGTTTGCTATCTTGCTATAGCTTCGCGGTAGAATTGACAGTTGTGCTCCAATATCGACTAGAAATTGCCATTTATTCGTTTTGTCGGTTATGAATAAGCGGCGTCCGATTTGTGACAGGTCCATGACCGCATTTATGTGCTGTCGTTGTCGTTTTCCGCTGGTGGCTGCTTGAAAGCGCAATGCAAGAAACATCGATGAGCTTGTGGGCCCCACTTTCGGTGATACATGCAGAGTCCGGTTGCATCGCTGTGTCCACTTCTTGAATTTGATCTCGATCGCGCTCGTTCTCGTGGATTTCTGGCCTTTTCTCTGCCTCTGTATGCCTGTGTCGTGGATTTTTGAGTTATGAGTTTCCTCTCTAAATTTGCTATAGTAGCCCGCAATTCTGCTATTTCGGCAGTATATGCATATGTAGTAAGGGTTTCTAAAAGAAATCAACTCTTTTAACAAAACATAATTAACTAGTTATTAATAATCATTTACATGTTATTTCGCTTATTCTTGACGGCTGGGAAACACTGCGATCGGACGGAGGAGGTCTCTGCGGCGTATGCGGCGCTGTATGATGGGTGACGACTCAGTTGCCGTATGAATGGTCACCTTGCGACGCAGCTTCTTTCGTCGGATGAAGGCCGTATCTCGGAGCGTGTTTCCGATGCTGGATGCCGGAACGGAAGTTGGAGGAGGTCCCGCTGGAAATCTGCTACACGGAGAGTAATAGGTAAGCGATAAGCTGGTGCCGCAGCAGTAGAGAAAGTCGATGCGCTGTTGGAAAACGAAACAGCGTACGCAGCGCCGGAGAAACGCTCGCGGCACGAGTCGAAAGTCGTTCCTTCGTGGCAAAGACTTTTTGCCACGCGCCGTACAAGAAAACTCGGTGCAGCGAAGGGAGAAAGGCACTGATCTATACTATATGGATAGGGCATACGGTCGAAAAGCTGATACGATTAGAAGCCCCGATGGACCGAATTTTTCAGGGCCGGAAATACCCGAAGCGGTTCGCGAACATAATCGAATTATTCGCTGCCGGGTGTTCATGCGTCGAATAAATGACTGCGGCTAGCAGTTTATCAGCCGCTTTGCAGCTTATCTCGTAAAGGGTTGTAGTAGGGTCGCAGATGCTTCGTTTTTTTTTTTAATTTTTATAATTATGAATTTATTGCAATTTCTTAAATGCTATTCAAATTATTTATTGTATATTTTTTAAAGGAATTTTTAATTTTTTAAATATACTTTTCAACCTAACTGTAATAAGGTATTTTCTGTAACTTATTTTGACGAATATGGCGTTGAATAAAACTGAAACATGTTTTCTCTAGTTGTATATTACAGTTGTATTAAATAAATAAATTTCTTCACTTAGGAAGATATTGCGAAATTGTTTTTAATTCATCTTTATCCGCAAAAAATGATATTAATATGTCACAATACTTTTTACGTTGTGACAAAACCCGTCACAGATCGACACGCTGACCTAACACCGCGCCATCTATTGAGGCCGGGCGTAATCCCGCCACGAAGTCCGCCCCTCCCGGAGGAGGAACGGTTTTTTTTTACCGGAGCGCGCCTCCACTCGTCTTCCCCCACTGGTCGTGCCACAGTGCGCCTCGAGAGTTCCCGAGTAACGGGCCTCGGCCGCCGCCGCCGACCTCTCTCTATCCCTCCCTATCGCTCTCTCTCTCACAATGGCGACAGCTAGCCCGAGACGATACGGGGACGCATGAAGCACTTTTCAGCGCTCCGTGTCGTCCCCTCCCACCACGAAGACCCCGAGGATGGTGCTCGTCATCACCCCGACGAGTACGTCCCCCAGATAGGAGCCCCGGACGAACCCCTCTCTCGCGCCGGTCGATCGAGCGCGCACGCGCCGGCTCGACGACGGCACCGCCGCAGAAGAGAAGAGAGAAGACGACAGTATCTGTGAGACGCTAGCCGAAGAGACTACGCTTGTGCGCGCCGCGCGGAAAAGAAAAGTATTGTCGAGAAACCCAAAAGGCCCATCAGCGAAGATCAAGGACCCAAGGATCAATCCCAAGGTGCGAGATCTAGACAGGAAAGAGTTAGGACCAAGGTCGGCCCTCCGGGATCCAGCCAACCACTTCGTCCCGCAGGAAGGATCGCCGACGCATCCGTAAGTAGACTGTTTTTTATTAATACCCCATAGACCCATCGCGAGTGAATCGTGTGTCGTTCCCGGTCATTTCCGAAAGAGGTTCCGCCGTCGCGAGATTTGGACCCGCGCCCCCGTTCTTCCTTTTTTTTTTGTGCTGTGCCCGCGAGTAACGATATTCTACCTTGACCTTTTAAGGGCAAGGTCATAAATGGCATCCTTGGTGGGGAAATCTATTTTGACTTCCCAATTAGTAAAAAATTGAAAAGTAAATTTTTATTTTCTAGAGGAGTCGTTACGAGTTCGGCGGAACTCGCCGGGAATTTTGAGTAAAATATGTTTTATTGATTTTTACCTTCGCGTCCCCTAACAAGTGAAAATAAAGTGAAAATAAAGTGAAACGTAGAAATTCCGTTAGAAAGTGGTTGCAACGGTCCAATTGAAAATTGAAATTTTCGGAAAGTATATGCAACGATCGAGCACTTGTTTGTGTATTTAAAAATAAATACGAAAACAAATTGCCAGGAAGTAAGTCGGCCCGGTAAAATCAGGTGTTGGTAAACACCCGCCCTGCCGCACCTTAGGGCCAACGAGACAAAAATCGCTGTGTCGTCAATTCTTCACCGATCTTGATAAAATTTTTTAAAAAATGTTCAGAATACACCGTACTTTGTGAATCCACTGCCACATTGGGAATTTTGATAAACGGAAATATGCAGAGGGCGCACTATTGCCATGCGGGTGACGTTACGGAGACAAATTTTGAACTAAATTAGATATATTAATAATTCTTTCACGACCGTCGATCTAGAATTATTCGCGGTCAGTGATTACGCGAACCCGATGTCAGTTTTACAAAATTCAAAATGGCGGATCCAAAATGGCGGACAAAAAAGGCAAAAAGTTAAGCTAAGCTCGTAAAAATTACTACTAGGGGGTTTTTGGGGTCGCTGATTGCGAATCTGATGTTAGTTTTCCGAAATTCAAGATGGTGGATCCAAAATGGCGGGCAAATATGTTAAACGATTGAGCTAAGCTTATAAAAATGACTACTCGGAAGTTTTTGCGGTCTCCGATTGCGAATCTGAGGTTAGTTTTTCCAGATTCAAAATGGCGAATCCATTTTCACCGATTTTGATACATTTTTTTTAATTCTCAGAAAAACCCGTATTTTATGCATCAACTGCTACATTTTGAATTTTGATAAACATAAATGTCTAGAGGGCCCTCCATAGTCATACTGATCATGTTAGGGAGATAACTTTTGAAAAATGAGATATGTCAATAATTCATCCACGACCTTTAATGTAATAGTTTACTGATATAAAGGAAAGTTAACGATGATCTGTTAAACATTTCTTTAAGCCAGTAATATTTAAATATATCGTCTTGCGTGTGAGTTTCCACCAGAACACAAGAAGTGGTGTTCAAATGCAAACATTTTTAACAGTGTTGGATTTTGCATATAAATTGCTATCTAGCACTTTTCGTGATCGCTGATTACGAATTTGACATCAGAATTCCGAAGTTCAAAATGGCGGGCTCAATATGGCTGACCGATTTTATACAAAATATACAAATTTCGAGTAAAATAGCGTTTGGGGTTTTTTCTCTAATTACGATTAGGATGCCAAAATTAAGACATAACACTAGGCAATTTTTTTCATGTTTGAAGTACTGCACCAAATTTGAAAAAAGAAATGATGGGTTTGTAAAGATTTTTACAACCATATGAATAATAATGTTCAAAGATAAAATCCTGTTCTATGTAACCACATAATAAGGGATTATTATTTTATGTAATACGTTATTTTTTGAACTTGTCATATATTTTGTAATATAATTTGGTGTTGTAAAGGAGTACCACATTGAAATGGCAATGGATATTCAAAATGTTTAATGCATGTATGAATAACTGGTAAAACAATAAGAATAAAATATTATACAATGTAAATTGTACGTGGGTCATTTTCATATAGTTTTAATTTCTTTCTTCGATGGTTATTACAGAGTGTCATAATTCCTTCCTATTGTAAAATACTTGTTCTACGATCAACTGTTGAATTCTAAACCGAAATATAGCCATTAAAGATTTTTTAATTATGATTTTATAGGTTTAATGTTCTATTTTCTTCAAAAACCACATGTCTCCTAGTACGAGTTCATAAATGATATCTATTTTATTAGCCAATTTCAAAGTGTAAAAAAAAAATAAAATGCTGGGACTTCGAACAAAAAATGTAAGTGATTAATGAAACATCAATGATATTCATGTAGGTCGTATATATTAAAAGTTTACTGATAAAATATGAATATCCTCAAAAGTAACGTCACTCGTGTAACGCAAAGTTCTTCTATTATAGAAACATATTGAAAAACATATGTAAAAGGCGAGCGTTTTCTGTTTTAACATGTGCGTTTAAACGCATAATTTAGTATCATGAAGATTCATATCGTATATCGAAGAAGATTCGTCTATAATAAAATGTTAAAGGTACGAAAATAAATTTGTAATCTGAAAAAGTCAGTCGTGTTACTTAAGGTGTTAGTACACTCCAGAGAGGATTTTTTTAGTTAATTTTTGGGAATTAATTTCTAAAAAATTATATAAGCTATACGTGTAATTTTTTTTTATTGTTTTCTACGCATCTTAAAAAACATGTCAAATTTTTTTTATTTAAAAAAATTCAAAATTCGCTTAGTTAAGATGCTTAGCGCGTAATGATTTTTCCATGGTGTACATGGTTTAGCGAAAACCAGTCGTCTACAAAAAAAATAAAAAATATGTTCATTATCTATAACATACCGGCTTTCGGCTGGCGGAGCATTTTTTTTATTTAGTTTTTGGCGACGAGAAAAAAGTTACAGAATTTTCATTTCATTTTTTGGGGAAAATATCAAGTTATTATTATTATTAATAACTATTGAATAAAACAAAATATTGAAAAAATCGTTCGTTAACTGAATGACACTAGTCTTGAGTATATGTGTACCAAATTTCAAGTCGATTCGTTAAATAGATCCCGAGATATCGTGTACACCGTCTTGAAAGACATAGTTTTGAGAAAAACGTGTTTAAAGTTTTGGTACTAGGACATTGAAACAAATTTTTTAATGTGACGTATTGAATTAAACTTACTGTCTGTAATGCCAAATACATCATTTAAAGGCTGCGTAGATGATTGAAATACCAAAATTTGTGAGGTATGTAATCACATTTGTATCATAGAACACATTTGCACTTGACTAATTTATTAGAAGTAAATTTCCGTAATAACTAACCATAATTTGGAAAAATACGTTAGTTTGTAGATAGAATAGTGCAAGTTCCCTAAAAATTTCATTAAAAAATTCCAATTATTGTAAAAGATATGACGAGTTAAAGACAAAATAATTAAGTTATTTTATATTTCAAATAATTTCGTTTTTTGCGATTATATTAAAAACGAAGAGGGATAGAAATTTTTTATTTTAACAAAAAATTCGCGAAATTAATTTTCCTATTAAGATATCTAATGAAAACTTTAAAATTCGAAAGTCAAAAAATTACGAGCCTAGGGGCCAACAAATTTTCCGGCGTTTCGCGCGTATCTCCTTTTGATCGCCAAGGGTTCAATTGCATTAGTTACAGATAATTTTACATAAAACAAGTTGCTAGGTTCAATTAGCCAGTTCTTTAAATGTATTTAAACATAGAATTTTTGAATACCTTTTTTCATTGGAAACTCGCAACGTATGAATGACTGAGTGTAGATATATGTATGTTTTATGATACTAAACATAAAATATTATTACATATTAAATTGATTTTTGGCTGATAAAGAAAAATAGAAAGATTTTGGCCATATTGTCCTAACTGTAGAAAATTATTTATTTATTACTATTAATTTGGAAAATGTATTACATAATATTGCCTATCACTGATAATAATGATTCTCACGAATAGAAATATAACCCAAATGAGTTACAAAAAATATACCACAATAACGTGAAAAAATATATTTAAAGACTTACAATTTCTTTAAACACTTACAATATTTTAAAAAGTATATAATAAATAATTTAAATGGCATTTAATAAATTATAATATTAACATAATAATAAAAGTAAAAACAACAGAAAAAAAAATTAAATATGCACTCGCCAGTACGCGATCTTCGAACGTCATAAATACGAGGCAAGCACTCTAACCAATCGACTAAACGAACTTATTTAAATTTGTTGTCGCAAAGCCGTTGATGAATTACTGCAGCAATCGTATTTGATTGTGGCGGATAAATAAGAAGTAAAACCCTTGTCGCAATATTTTTCCAACTTTAGAAAATGTTTTTGTTTATTACTGGTAGTTTAAACAATGTATTATCTTTTTATTATTATTTTTACAAAATCGTTTTTTTTTAATTTTTATTATTTTTCAGAATATTTTTAAAGCTTCATAAAAAAGATTTGTAAAAACAAAGTTCCAAGTAATGGACATTGAATAGGTATAATTGCATTACTTACACATAATTTTGGATAACATTGTTACGAACACGCGGTTCGTAACAGCGCAAGCGGTGTGTGGGCAAGGTTACAAAAATGTGGAGCCGCGAAGTTCGTTTGGATGTCCTTCCGCGACTGACTCCTTCGATGCCACCTCGATTCGAGAGCGCAGTGAAGTTCGTCGTCGCATTTATTTCCAACCGTGGGACTATGCTGAGCTTGCACTCTTGACTTCTATGTGAAGTCGCAAGCCGTGCATATTCTCACGGTGGACTTTGAGAATTACATTGATATTTAAGGAGACTACGATCTACCGATCGTAACACTCCCCCATTTTGAAAAAACGGCGTTCCACCGCCGAAAAATACAATTTTCATGAGCTTCATTTACAGTGAAGTATATAAATATATATAATATTTAGAGTCTCTAATATGTCAAATTGTGTGTTAGATTTATGCTCACTCGCGCACTTTGGCACTTTGTTTATCTATATACACATCGAAACTGCGCACAAACACGACCTGATCCTCTGTCGGGTGTTCGGTGAAGATCGGGAACCCGTTGGTTCCAAAGGTTTGGGACTCGGGCTCGTTGTTTAAATTCAGGCATTTGCGGTTATCTCCGCTGCGTCTATCTCCACTTTTTTCACTTTCGGAGTTCCTTGGAGAGGGGTAGGCCGGAGCATCTCGAATTCTCGGCTTACTTCCTTGCCCGTTGGTGGGATGCAGTTATCCGCGCGAGTACGGATAGCCACACAAAGAGGAGAAGCGATTACCTCTTCCTCTCTTCGCCTTGCTCACTCGGAGGTGGCTCAGGCGGAGGCCTGTAAAATGCCCTATGTTTCATTTCCATTTTTTGAACTTTTTCAATTTTATTTTCAGTCGCGTTTTTTTCATTAAGTTCGATCACTGATTTCACTGATCATGTCTCTTCGGGTTCTAGTTTATTCTCTTTGTATTCTGACACTGATTTTTCTTTTTCGAATTCCTCCACTAATTTCACTGATTTTTTCTCTCCGAGTTCAGTCACGGTGTTTTTCTCATTATCTTCTTCATTATTTATTATTTTCGTTTTTAAACTTTTTCCAATTAATGTTCTCACTCTGTCAATCTTATCTTCAGTAAGATTTACCACTTTTTGCTTTTTGTCATTTTTTAATTTTCCTGTCACTATTTGCATTATATCTTGACTGTCTTGGTTGTTTGGTAATTCGTCGAAGCTACTTTTTAATGAAGACTTCTGGATGTCTTCACCCGTTTTATCCCAAACTTGTTCTACATTAATTTTTTCGCTTTTATGCACTTTGGACGGTACTTGGTTTTGATTTGCCACTTCACAATTTGCGATATTTTCGTTTTCTTGTACCTTTACTTTTATATTCTCTACTTTTCCTTCGAGTTGAGTAGGATTACCGATGAGACTTTTAACAGTGTTTCCAACAAGAATGGCATGATTTTTGGCAAGATTTCCAACATTATTTCCGGGTAACTGAGTAGGGACATTTGCCGAGGTTTCCAATTTTTCTGAAAACTTCATATTTTCAGGAATTTCGAATTTGTTTATTGTTGCAGCGGATCCGTACTGGCTTTGATTGGCACTTCCGTGGATAGGCTTCTGCGGCGTCTGTACTTGCGCTCTGTATGTTTGCGTGGGTACTTCCACGTCTTCTTCTGGCGAAGATTCAACCGGGCCTTTTTGGAACTTATATTCTCGTTGATTTCTTGTCCCTTCTACGTCGTCATTGTCCTCGGAAGGATTGTTGTCGGGTTCTTCGCTTCCGTTTCAATGTCGGTCCATTCATCGGAGTCCTCATCATCGCTGGAGTTTATGTCGGCTTCGTAGTCGTCATATTCGTCTTCCTCGTACGTTCCGTCATCTTCATTATCAGTTTCTTCACCGTCCGATATATATATTTCGTTCGTATAGTGGAATCAACTCCGTGCCTAAAGTGCCTAATCCATCTGACAGCATGTTCAAAATCTACTGCATTTATCCAATGGTCTAAATGTGAATAGAGCTGCATGAGATGACCGAACTTTTGTGCTTCGTCCTTTAGTTTTCGCTTTAATACTTTTCTTATAGTGTCTATATAGTATAAGCGGCGAATACTTTTCTGGGAATTCTAGACATTGACGTACCTTAGATGCGAATGATAAATAATTGCACTCATCTCCGTAGTACTCCGGAATATGTTTGTCGATATTTCTTTCGTGGAATTCCATCATTCTTCCACTCACGTATTCTTCCAAAAAAATGTTATTCTTCCCTCAATCGTTCACACACTCACTCGCCGATTTCCAAGTATTTTCTTGAAAGTTCTTGGAGAAGGAAAAATTCATCCTCCCTCGGGATACGCGCACAATGAAAGGTGCATATACGCGACACTCAATTTTTTAAATTTGTTCCTTTTTGGGAGGGAAAATCGTCCTCCTCCAGGATACGCGTACTTTTAACATATAATACGCGACGTGCGCGATTTTTTATTTTACACTCGCGATTTCCAAAGTACGTGCGTATCCCGAAAAAAAAATTTGTCACCCCTCGGTAGCGTTAGGAGGGCGGTTTCGACACTCGGCGTAAAGGGGGATGATACCCCACATGATTTTTATTGGAAAAAAAAATCGCGCGCGGAGCCCCGACGCTGCCACCAATTTATATGTTAGGAACACGCGGTTCGTAACAGCGCGAGCGGTGGGTGGGGAAGGTTACAAACATGAGGAGCCGCGAAGTTCGTTTGGATGTCCTTCCGCGACTGACTCCTTCGATGCCGCCTAGATTCGAGAGCGCAGTGAAGTTCGTCATCGCATTTATTTCCAACCGTGGGACTATGCTGAGCTTGCACTCTTGACTTCTATATGAAGTCGCAAGCCGTGCATATTCTCACGGTGGACTTTGAGAATTACATGGATATTTAAGGAGACTACGATCTACCGATCGTAACAAACATAAACCGCTATTTTATATACGTACAAAAAATTATAACATATTAATTTGATTTTTGGCGGATAAGGAAGAAATAGGAACATTTTGGCGATATTGTCCTAACTGTAGAAAATTATTTGTTTATTACTACTAATTTAGAAAATGTATTATATAATAATGCCTGTCACTGATAATGATGATTCTCACAAATAGAAATGTCACCGAAATAAGTTACAAAAAATATATCATAATTACGAGAAAAAGTATATTTAAAGACTTTCAATTTCTTTAAACAATTACAATATTTTAAAAAGTATATAATAAATAATTTAAATAGCATTTAATAAATTATAATATTTTTTTTACCAAATTCTTTTTTAACTTTTATTATTTTTAAGCATTTTTTTAAAGCTAAATAAAAAAGACTTAGTAACAACAACATTCCAAATAATGGACATTGATTAGGTATAGTTTCATTATAGTTACAGATCATTTTGCATAATATTAGTGACTATTTTGAATCGGAAAAAAATATTATTACACATCAATTTCATTTTTGGCGGATAAATAAGAAGTGAAAAACTGTGGCAATATTTCTATAACTTTGGAAAATTATCTATTCAATACTACTAGTTTAGACAATGTGTTACCTTTTTATTATTACTTTCATAATGTCGTTGTCGCGGCATTTTTTAATTTTAATTATATTTAAGCATTATTTAAAGCTTCATAAAATTAGAGTAAGTAAAAATAACATTCCAAGTATTGGAAAATAGATGGGTATGGTATTAGTCACAAATCTTTTGCATAATATAAGCTACTATTTTATATACGTAAAAAGTATTGTGACATATTAATTTCATTTTTGGCGGATAAAGAAGAATTAAAAACATTTTGGCAATATCTTCCTAACTGAAGAAATTTATTTATTTAATACAACGGTAATATACAACTATATAAATAAAAGTAGAGAAAACATGTTTCAGTTTTATTTAACGCCATATTCGTCAAAATAAGTTACAGAAAATACCTTAAGTTAGGTTAAAAAGTATATTTAAAAAATTAAAAATTCCTTTAAAAAATATACAATAAATAATTTGAATAGCATTTAAGAAATTGCAATAAATTCCTAATTATAAAAATTAAAAAAAAAAAAAGCATTTGCGAGTACGCGAACTACAAAAGTTATATTCATCAGTCGAGCGCTTTAACCACTCGGCTACTACAACCCTTTACGAGATAAGCCGCAAAACGGCTGATAAACTGCTAGCTGCAGTCATTTTCAACGCATGAACATCCGGCAGCGAATGATTCGATTATGTTTGCGAACCCCTTCGGGTATTTCCGGCCCTGAAAAATTCGGTCCATCGGGGCTTCTAATCGTATCAGCTTTTTGACCGTATACCCTATCCATATTGTATAGATCAGTGCCTTTCTCCCTTCGCTGCACCAAGTATTCTTGTGCGGCGCGTGGCAAAACGTCTTTGCCACGAAGGAACGACTTTCGACTCGTGCCGCAAGCGTTTCTCCGGCGCAGCGTACGCTGTTTCGTTTTCCAACAGCGCATCGACTTTCTCTACTGCTGCGGCACCAGCTTATCGCTTACTTGGAAGCGAGGGGCTGCATTCGGCTGGACGGCTGTAGTATAGATCGCTGGACCGAAGAGGCTGGTGTCCCCCGAAGTTCTGATGACTGGCTGCATATAGTAAGTAGAAAGAGGAAGGGAGTAACAGAAACCTCTCCGAATTACTTCCGTCTTCCCAGAAAGGAAAGCGAGGTACAGGAGAGAGAATTCTCTTCTACTAAGCCAAAACTGTTCGATCGAGGTTGATTTCGTCGTCCCACGGCTCTCCTTATGATCAGCTAGGAATCCACTTCACTAGCGGATTACGTCCCCTGAATCTTTTGTGCGGCAACTGTTCTGAGCGCGGGACTCCTGATTCAGACATGTATGCGGGGTTGCCTATCCCCAGGGGCCGCTATCTGTATACCGCAGCAGTGGTAGAGAGCCATGTCCTTACATTATCAACAGCTAAGGAAATATAAACCTTACGGACTTGTGCCGTGTTGAAAACGATAGCGAAATGAAAGAATTTGCTAGAAGATCAAACTGTTTCGACACGCTAAATCTAACCCGGACTGAGTTATAGCCCTGTCCATATGATAGCACAGCTACATACATATACAGGGTGTTTCTTTTGAGTTGAAACTCTCAAATATCTCGAAAAGTACGCACTCTACGAAAAAATGTTAAGAATGAAAATTTAATGGGTCTAAGGTGTACATACAGTGATATTAAAATTGGCCCGAAATTAATTCGAAATCTTAAATGGGAACCCCTATTTTTTATTGCATATTCAGATTCTTTGAATAAAAGTGCGTATGATTTGTCTAAAACATTTTTCTCGTTTCGCGATAGATGGCGCTGTAATCGACGAAATTCAATTTTTCTTCATCTTACTGTTACTGAGAATGAACGCTTACGATTCTGCAAAACATTAACAATAAAAATACACCATTTCCACTATGACATGACTGACCATAAAAAAAAAGAATTTTTCAAATTGCTTCAGAAGCGTTCAAGGAGTGCAATAAAAACTCGTACATAAAAAAAAACATACATCGCGATGAACATAGAACCTTCTTCTTTTTGAAATCGGTTAAAAGTAAGGGCAATGAAGCTTAGGGTCTCTTTGGTAATTATTATTTTGAAAAACATGCTAAATCGAATTTTTTCTAGCAACACATGTAATCACCTAAAAGTATTTTTAACTAATTAATAGTATTTACGGTCTGGATTAAACACGTTTCAGGCTTTCAGTTATGCAAACACAGCAAAACTGTAACCACAATAGAACCTTTATTAATCATTGATACATACCAAATGAAAAATTTACTATGCGCACATAGATTTTTATTGTAGGTTTTATATATTTATACTGCATTGATAATCTATTCTTAGAAAATATTTCTCCGCAATAGTTGAAATCGCCCAGAAGCATTTTGTACCATCAACAAATCGTCGGCTTGGTGGAAAAACATACCATTTCGGCTGAAATTTATAAAACATACCATTTCGGCTAAAGATTATAAATCATACCATTTCGACGAAGTAATTTATTCGCTTCTATTTTAAGTTGGCAATACTGGTTCGACGTAAATAAGGTTATGCATGTATAGAGTTATTTACGATTCATATTTTTTGTCTTGTGAAATATTTACTAAAAATATTAAATGATGAATGTATTTCTCTCGAAATTGGTCAGATATCCAAATAGAATGCATCCTTTCCACAATTTTCACTGCAGTTCAATTAATTTCATTGAATAAAAATTTGCAACTGAATATTGTGAAACAACAATTAATTAATTAATTGTTATTTTTCAAATTAAAATTGTAAATTTATATTTAATCAAATGAATTAAAACCCCAAGTTATTATAAATCACTACATAAAAAAAATGGACAAAGATTGTAAATACGTGAGTGAAAATAATTTACTATAAGACAGTAATCTAATAAGGAAATAAGCTAAATAAATTATGCAACTTGACATAAAATATTTTTTAGTACATTTTTTTAAAAGAACAGTATTACCAACTTAAAATTGAAGCAAATAAATTTCTTCGTCGAAATTGTATGTTTTATAAATTTTAGCCGAAATGGTATGTTTTAAAACTTTCCGCCGAAATTTTATTTATTTTATTTATTTATTTTATTTATTTACGGGCAAAAATTGCCCTCACATACATAGTGAGTATTCAATACAAATATAATATTTGAAAAACAAAAAATATATACACAATATCTACAGAGCATAGTACGGTGACATCATGGACGCAATACGTGTTAACATTATAATAATATTATAAATAAGGACGTTTATGGTGCATAAAACTTTAGAGTTGATATCCTACAGTTAATCAGAAATGCGGACGTACTGTCAAAACTATTCGGCGGGAGTGGAATAGCATTCCAAGATCTTCGCAGACGATTGATAACCGAGTAAAATGAAAAATTTGACCTGCTTCTGACCTCGAATAAGGATCGAAAGGAGCGGTGCGAATGCATTTGTGTACGAAATGAAAAAAGATTTTGTACTTCCGGCGATTTAATGGACCCAGGTACGATTTTGTCGACGAGCAGTATATCATAAAATTTATGAAGTGAGTGAATTGTTGGAATGTTAAATTGTTGTGAGATAGCGGAATAATCATGAGAAAACCTGTGCATGGGGGTTGGAGTTTTGTGTGATAAATATCTTAAAAATTTTCTTTGGACAGATTCTAAAATATGGATGTCTGAATTTGTATATGGAGACCAAATGGAGGAGGCAAACGTTAAATGAGGTAAGACCAAGGATTTATACAGGTTAATAATTGCAGTTGTATCAGTGAATTTTTTTGTGGAACGGATAAGAAAACCAAGCTGCTTAAAAGCCTTATTCGAGGCCAAATACAGGTGCTGTGAGAAGGACCTCTGGGAGTCAATCACAACGCCTAGATCTTTGATGGATTTAACATTATCTAAAGGATGATTGCCGATCAGATACTGATATTCTAGGATTGAACGTGATCTAGAGAAGTGGACGGCCTTGCACTTAATTGGGTTTAAGTATAGGCGGTTGGTGTTACACCATTCGCCGATACGCTCCAAATCGCATTGGATTTTCGTAGCATCCATTGGAGACTGTATAGTATTGTATATTTTCAGGTCGTCCGCATAAAGAAGAAATTGAGATGATGATATCACGTTTTTTATATCGTTGATAAAGATAATAAATAATAAAGGACCTAGGTGTGACCCTTGAGGTACACCGGATTGTGTCTCATAAAACTCTGAAACGTACCCCTTTACCCGGACAGCCTGAACGCGTTCTGTTAGATAAGAGTGCAACCACAATAGCAATGTACCTCCAAACCCAGCTGCGCGCAGTTTATCAATAAGTATACCGTGATCCACTGAATCAAACGCTTTCGTAAAGTCCAGATACACTGCATCTACTTGTATCGCGGAATCGAGAGCATCGTTAACAAATGATGAAAAAGATAGAAGGTTGGAAATTACAGATCTACCCCTCACAAACCCATGCTGCCGACTTGCAACTTTATTAAAAATATAGTTGGAAAGTTTAGAAGCGACTATATAGTCGAATAATTTTGATATTACATTTAATATGGAGATCGGGCGATAATTACATATATTTTGTTTGTTGCCGGGTTTAAAGATAGGTGTAACAAAGGTTCTCTTCCATGGAGAGGGAAATATGCCCGAGGATAAAGAAAAATTGAAAATCAGCAACAAGGGTTCGATCAGAGATGAAATGCACTTCTTTATAAATACTGGAGGCAGTAAATCTGGCCCGCAGCTTAAGTCATCTTTTAATTGTTTAGATGCGGAGATAATATCTTCTTTACTTATAGTCAAATTAATAAACACGGCGCTACGATTATAATTAAAGTGAGGGGCACTGCTATTTGTATAGCAGCACTCCACCTCCTCTAGTCGATGTAGATACGTCATACGTGCGGTCACTTCTGTAAATATTATACAGGTTGAGACCCAGCTCGCCATCACCAATTGAGTTATTCAACCATGTTTCGGAAAAAGCAATGATGTCTGGAGAGATGGTATGCGTATTCAGCGCAATTTGAAGATCTTCTGTTTTCGTGCGAAGACCACGAGTATTCTGATAAAAACATGTAGTAATAGATGATGTGGATCCTTTTGTTGGATGATGAATGTACCGTCTGGCATCAGTAATTTGTCAATCGTCCGGAAAATCATTTTCGTTTTCAATTTGTAAGATTTTCTCTCCATTTAAAGATTTTAAAAAGATGCGTGATCCTTTACGATGAACTCTCATATTATGTATCTTAGCGTATTTTTTAGCTTTTCCCCCTAATTTAAATAATGCAGGCGGCAAATACTCGTTGAAATAAATTTCGGTGTTGGACCAGCTGGAACAAACCTCGACACCTTTTAATGAGCCCTTTATGCGACGAGCTTGAATGAGCATATCGCGGACTACAGGTCGGGCCAGGCGAACAAAAATATTCCCATTCGGCACATTATTTAATGATGATGCCGTTGAAATTGACGTAGCAGATGCCCCGCTCTGGCGAGCGGTGTTGGAGCCACCATTGGAAGTGAGGCCGGACGGCATTCTGTTCGCACGTGATAAGACATCAGGCCCAATTGGTGATCCGACAGCATTACAAATATCTATAATAATATTTGACAATTTTTCGCTCCTGGACCACGGAACGCCAGATATGACAAGGTCGCATTCATGACGGCCCAGCTCGATATCTAACAAGCGATGTTCCTTTACCTTGACGGCATTTCGTAGGTGCTTATTTTCTTCGCGAAGGGTGTTAATTTCCTGTTGAAGTGAACACACCAGTGAAATGGTATGTTTTTCCACCATGCCGACGAAATAATGTAATTGTGAATCAAAAATCTTTTAAACTTTCAATTATGTTAATTCTGTTCATTACTGTAAGGTTGCTTTGTTACAATTGTTGGTTAAATGGGATCTCAGTATAGAGTCTGTATATTTATCACAAATAACGATACAATATTTGTGGTTATAAAACTCCAGGCAGCTTCTAAGAAGTTGTAGGAGGACTATAAGCAATAGTTACGTTCTTATAAATTTTACCAAAACAATTGGAGTACTTATTATTTACATTTGTTTAGATACGTTACTTGAATTAATGGTTAACCGATGCCCTTTATATAATTATCATTGTCATTTTGTCGCTTGACATTTCTTAACTTGAAAGATTACTAAAACTTGGTAAAAATGTACAAATTATATGAAGTTAAACAGTACCTGCCTCTGTATGTATAATATAATATATAATATTATATGTAATAATATGTACTTAGATGCAGTTATCCAAAAATAATTTGACATTATTTTGTGTATTGTAAATATAAAAACATAATTTTACTTTTGAAACAGTTGGAGGTTCCCGAGTCTCAAGAATCATCTACCCCTCTTGCAATAAGGACAAATATTCGTGAATTATCTCCATCCTCTATTAGAAGAGGTGCTTTAGCCAGACATTTAATGTCCATAAACGATACTAATCCTGTTATGGAATCAACCATTCTTCCCACTACCTTGCCTACCGAAACTGCAAGAAAATACTCTATAGATAGTTTGTTACGAGATTGGAATCTTAGAGATGTTGATATCATGCCTCGTTCTTGGGGCATGATTGTAATGAAAGATGAGGGACTACTTTTCTCGTACAATGGAGATAATATGTGTAGAATGACCCGTTCAATTTTAGTAAAGGAAAACATGAATATTGAGGTAAGTTTATTTCACATAATGTAAGTGAATAATACGTTTATATAATATTAATATTAAATACAATCATTATGTGCAGGTTAGAGCATGTGAACGATTCGCTCATTGTAATGTTTTGAAAGAGATTACGTGCTTCGAAGATTTGAGGTCATCCATGATGATCGTCTCTTCACTACATTTGTGTGCAAGATCTTTGTATGGTAATTGTAAGAATGGCTTCTTTGTACCCAAACCGCACTCTTCCGCAGACAAATGTCAAGACTGTTTGAGACAAATTCGAAAAGAAAAACGGAATCAGCGACGCAAGAAGATCAGGCTGCAACAAAAAATCGACAAGGGAAAGGTCGCCAGAAATATAAAGAATAAATATAATCGATGTACACAAAAGGTAAAAATAACAATGTGGTATGTAAATTGTATTCCTGGGAAAAGTAAAGTATAACCATTATTCTTCTTTCAGATTAAATCCCTTCAGGGACACATTGAAGACCTCATGTCGCGTTGCGCTGCACAAAATGAAGAATACATAAACATCGCAATAAAAGATTTGCCTATGCAGATGCAGGAGGTCGTCAAGCATATCCACAAATGTGGACAACAAAAAGACCATAGAGGAATGCGGTACAGCAAACGCTGGATTTTGGAGTGCCTACTGTTGAGCATTAAAAGTAGAAAATCATATTTGCATCTAAGGAATCACAACATTCTCCCTTTACCGACATTGACTACCCTAAGAAAATACTTAAGGAACTTGAAACCTGAATATGGTTTTGATCCTCAACTATTTACGATACTTAAGAAGAAGGCCGCTGCTATGAAGCCAGAGGATAGAAGAGGTGAAATATTTTCAATATTTATATAAAAATCAAAGTAACTAAAAGTATTATTACTTTTTTACTGACATTGTTTTTACCAACAAGTATTGTTTGGTTTTACAGGTGTTCTAGTTTTAGACGAAATGTCTATCAGCGAAGGACTCAATTTTGACAATGAAAAGCTGTCGGTAGTAGGCTTTACAGACTTAGGAGACTACACTCCTCAGCATCATAAAACAGAGCGTGCTGACCACTCACTAGTTTTGATGTTCCAATCATTTCGTGGCAATTGGGTTCAAAATATAGCAGCGTTTTCAAGTAAAGGTGCTGCGAACGGCGAGGTTTTAAGCCATCTTGTTTCCGAGGGTATTTGTCTATTAGAAAATCACGGTTTCTACGTGGATGTAGTTACGGCAGACGGTGGTCAATGGAACCGAGCGATGTGGAAACGTTTCGGTCTGAAAGGTTTCGACGCAAGTTGTGATCATCCTTGCTCAACTGAAGATGAAAACAGCACAACCAACTCACGACGTCTTTGGTTCTGCAGCGATTTTTCACATCTTATTAAAAATTTGCGATATTTTATTATGTCCAAGGAAGAAATAATGGTAGCAATTTTTCAAATTTATGTAAATTACAAAACACATACATAAAACATAATGCAACATTATATTATCTTTTCCAGACTTATGATGGTGTAATATAGAAAAAACATTTATGCGCTGTGATTCGATTTGACGGAGGTCCTAGAAGTCTAGGTTTAAAAATAGCGCACAAACTCACCCCTGATCACATCGATCCAAAATTCTTTCAGAAGATGCATGTTAACAAAGTTTTTGATGTAATATAATTTTTCTTATCTTTTTACCATTATTTTTGTTTCTTATCTACTTTGCGGCAGAGATGAAACTTTATTCCTTGCTAACGTTAGGAATTGTATTCCATACGTTAAACATAAATGATAAATTTTTATACGCAATAATTGAACAAAAATTATGTATTTAAAGGCATTTTCTGCAAACGTAACTGCAGCAATGGAAATATATAAATCCAACGGAGAAAAAGATTTGCAAGATTGTGAACCCACAATCAAGTTTTTGAAACGAATCAATGGACTTATAAATGCCATGACTTCAAGAAGATCATTCGATGCATTACAAGATGATAATCAATTTCACCATGTACGTATCGATAATTATTGATCAAATGCAAATATTACGAAAATATTTCGTTTTGATTGGTTACTGTATGAAGGTCCCTCGGAGGCAGGGAAAAAGACAAAAAAGTTTTGCACGGACCTTTAAAACCTACAAACAACCTCTCAGTTCATTTTTTTTTTATTTTTTTTTGAAATATTTACTGTTTTGTCGACCAACCACCCAGTTAATCATTTTCGCATTTATTTGTAAGGACTAAAAAATATCTTAATAAAAAAGTATGTGGAACGTTGTTTGTAAGTCTTATAGATCCGCGAGAAATCCTGTCGCTTTTTTGTCCGCCTCCGTTCACGCTCAAGGACTCTTAGAGCACATCTTTCTTCAATTTGTTGAGAAGAAAAATTGTGTACTATATTTGTACAAATTACCAATTCCATCATTACGATATTAACTCCATAATATTCAATATCAATTGTAGAAAATCGTCAACTGTCAGGAATACTTCAGGAACTGGGAGAAGCTTACAGAAGATAACGATTTTGTATTTTTGTCAGATAATACATTTACTGGATTCATGGCGACTCTGACATCTGTAATTGAGGTGATGCAATTTCTATGCACGAACTGTAATTATCTGTATCTTATGACATCAAGACTGAATCAAGACGCTCTTGAAGTAAGATATTGTAAACATTGTGATAAATTAACAAGCAATAATGCACGACAAATTATTTATATTACATTTTTTTTGTAGGGAATGTTTGGAATGATACGCGAATGTTGCGGTTCCCACGACAAGCCGGACCCTCTACTTTTCATTCAAGTGTACCGCTTAATAAGCTTTTATTCGTTAGTGAAACCTCCCAAAGGCTCAAATGTTGACGGTGTTGAAATTTTTGAGACTCTGTTAAATGAGAAGGATGCAAATATTCATGAGAATAAAAAAGAGTGGTTACTGGCATTGGACGAAATAATAGAATGTGGTGAAAACAATAAGGAAACGTTAACAGTTAGGCACACTCATGATTACAACGTTGGATACGTTTATCCAAACGTGCAATCCTACTTTTCTGGTTTCCTGAGTAAGAAAATTGCAACATGGACAACTTGCCAAGATTGGGTGCGGGTCGAAAAACCGACAAATCAAAAAGCCGACAGGTCAAAAAACCGACAGTCAAAAAACCGACAGTCGAAATGCCGACACATAAAAAAAGACACATCGTCAGGAGGACAGTCATTCTTTGAACTGTCGGTTTTTTGACTGTCGGCTTTTCGATTGTCGGTTTTTTGACTGTCGGTTTTTCGACCTGTCGACTTTTTGATTTATCGGTTTTTCGACCCGCACCCGCCAAGATTGCCTGTCTTCGGCCACAAAGGCAGTAGATCTGCCTCGAGATGTATTCATAAATACTCTCAATAGAGGCTACTTAAAATATCCTTCTGATAAGCTTTATGACCTTCTGAATAAATTAGAGCATGCGATTTTGCAAACCATAGGTCAGGAGCAATTAAACTTTTATTCGTTCCAACACATAATGCAAAATATATTGGCGGAATCTACAACGTTTGTCAGATGTGAAGACCGTAAAGAAAAACTGACAAAAATTGTGATACATTATTATACAGTAGTACGTATGAAAATTATTTGCAAAAAGCATAACATGTACGATGATGCCAGAAAAAAAGAAAAAAGTCTGAGAAAATTGTCCAAACTAGTTGGTAAAGAGAAGATCAGCAATGTACCGATGAAAACAATGAATGATAGTTATCAAAAAATTAAAAAAACACAAAACACCAAATAGAACAAGAAAAAAATATAAGGCGATTTATATTTTAAGTCTGCGTATAGTTATAGAAAGTTTATGTAGTAATATAGTTTGCAAATTATTTTTTTTCTTTTCAAAAGACTGAAGTATAAAAAATATTTTATATGAAAATGTTATTAAATACTAAAAGCATTAAAAGTACTAAGTATTATGTTAAGAATTATAATATTATAAGATAAATCGTATTTCACATGTTCGTTACGTTATTAAATTTTTTCTAAGAATTTCTTGTCATGATTTATTTTCCTTTCTAGAATTACACACATACAAAATTATAGAAACACACTTATGTATAACAGTTACAAAAATCAAAACTCGTACTATACATTTACATAAAAAGTTTATTCTACTCTTATTCTTTCCTAAGTGAAAAATATCTTCTGCACATTTACAATCATTGAAAGTATAAAAATCAGAATAAATGTAAATTAATCATCCGGTATACTATATAAATAATACAAATCGTAACGATAAGCTAATTACAATTGAGAAATTCGTTTGTACCCGTAAAAGATAAAATTTTTGCATCGTTTGCAGCACTTTAATCCTACAGCCAGTCGCAGCCAACTTTTGCAACCGGTCCACTGAAAAAAGTACTATCGATGAAATCATTACACGTGGGTGTTCGTTACAATTAATCATACGTTACAAGCATTAATATGCTTTTCAGTTTACGACAAACTGAAATTGCAAACAATTGATCTAAAAAATATACATAATTTATAGTTAACGATAGAAAATATTACATTACACTATAATTTCACTTTTTCCTATAAAACTATCTTTTAGTTCAATTAATTATGAATTATTTTCATTCTTGTGTGTACATCGATTCAGAATAAATGATTTTATTAACCATTTCCAGAATGTTTTCAATATCTTTTTGCTCTTGCGGTTTGTCAAATTTTATCTACTTCACTTTTTCACCACGGTAATAAACATTCATATTCAGTTCTGAATTCAGAGAAACTGACAGATATGAACGATAACCTTTATCAATTCTTAAAAACATTATTTGATCTCCAGGATCTACAATTGTTGTCCACTTTTCATTTGGTAATTTTAAACTGTGCACATTTTTCTCTAAATGTTTGTAATTGACTTCCATTTTATTCTGCTTCTTCGTTGATTATATTCACCTCCGAATGTCAACGAACAGGAAAATTGAGCAAAAAATAAAGCAAGCGCTAAGAAGTGAAGAGAGAAATCCAGAAGGTGGGCGATGTAGTACCTGAACCTGTCAGGGTTTTCTTATGCTTGCTTGTACCAGGTGAAGTTGTTTCATTTTCTTTTTTCCTGTTATAATATCCGTTGTTCCAGGTACAAATTCAGCTGCATGCTGACTGATTTGAGCATGACTGGTAATTCACACATGTGCTTTGATGACCAACAGATCGTAGACCCCTGTCTAGAATTAATATGTGCATGTTAAATAACAATAAAAAATGTTTAGAAACTATAAAATAATAACCATTTTTTGTTTTCTTGTTACAAAAAGACGCATGTGATTCAACCTGAATTTGTTAAGTATGTTTCTGATTAAAAATGATTTTAATATGTTTATAATAAATTTTTGTCTGCTTTTATTTCCCTTTCTATAATTCTGCAGTCATAAATAATCATTTATAAAAATATTGTACAAACATCTCATAAAATTACATTTAAAATTCTTTGCAGTACAAATATACATAAAATAAAGAATAAACAAATTAAAATCAATAAAAGTTATAAAAATAAAGTAAATTACAATTGTGGAATCCATGTACATTACCATTAATTGTAAACTACAAGTATTAATATACACCAATATACATAACCTCACTTTCGAAATTTAGTAATGTACTATACTCGAAACGTGTAACTATACTGATATGTACATCCGATAACTTGTTTTTAGAGAACATTATTTTAGTGTTCTTCTATTTTCTACACAATTTCCACTTATTAATAATGCTTACCACGCTTACGAAGGCGAAGCACTACATGTGAAACGGAGCAGCTGGCTTACACTCACACACTGATCACTTATACAACACAACTACACAACTACACAACCTCCACATTGCTGTGATTTCTTAATACATATTAAACATGTGTTAGTAAGCGCAGAATAGTCAAAGTCGTCTACTGCGCAAGTTTCAAAACTGTGGCTCCGCCCACATTTATCCCGACATTCTGCCTACTGCTTTCAGTGTGCATCGAGCGAGGTTGAACCTCCTGTATACACGGAAAGACATTTTACGTAACAATTGACGAGCGTTGCGGCTACCTCTGCTTAACACAGTCAAGCAGGCCACTTTACGCGGAAGATGCTTTGCTACCCAATCAGTTTTAGCTCGGCAGTTCAAGCTGCCGATGTTTGCTTAAAAACAGACAGCGCTAGTCGAAGTCACCGTCATTAAGTGCCTAACCTACAAGACATTTAGGAGATAGGGTGCGCGTGAAATCATAACACACGGAAATCTAACCCGCAATATTGCAGTCATATAGTAAACACAGCTGTCAACTCATTTTTTTCTTGCTCCCTGTGAATTATTTTTTAAAATGAATAATGTCAAATACTTGAATTGGTATTTATTAGATTATTTTGAATGCTGTTGATTTACGTACACACTAGAAATACCAACTTTAAAAAATTGTAGTACCGTCTTTCGAAAAGGATTTTACTGTCGGCAGAAGATTTTAGGTTATATATATATATATATATATATATATATATATATATATATATATATATATATATATATATATATATATATATATATGTGGTTATAAATAAATAATATCTATCTATGGTTATAAATAAATGTTTTACAGCTATATGTAAATTTAAGGCAGCAATTATATTTTTGGTTCTAATAGATGAAAACAATTTTGGTCCATAACAGCGAAATAAATTGACAGTTTATCACAATTTAAAAAAAAAATATTTTACCATTAATTTAGTTTTAAATTATAGATTCAAACACAAATCTATGTAAATTGATCACAACTAATTCAGATTACACCACTTTGTACCCAAATGTACAAAAAGCTGTGTCGGGCTTAAATTTCTTATTATTTTGTTTCACGGTTTTGAAGGTAATAACTTCAACCAATCGGCGTAAACCAAGTTTCTCCAAGTTTCTGAGATCAAAACGTATCTAAAAATATGGTTATAGATAAATGTAAAGCAAGAATTACATTTTTTACTTTATACACAAAACAACAATTGTTGTCGATCACAGTGAAATGAATTGACAGTTTTATGATCAATGTTACTAATTTCTCATATTTTACCACAAATTCATTTTTAAATAAGTATCTGATATTGAACCACCAGTTCATTTTCAAACTATGTAATGTAAAATATTACAAATTGAATGAGGTTGCTCCTTTCTACCCTAGTGTTCAAAATGTCGTATCGACCTTAAATTTCTTATTATTTTGTTTCACAGTTTTGAAGGTGATAACTTCAACCAATCGCTCTTAACCAAGTTTCTGCAAGTTTATGAGATCAAAATGTATCTAGAAATATGGTTATGGATACATTTAAGTCAAGAATTAAGTTTCTAGACTTAATATAGAAAAAAAAACTTACCTTTTCAATCTATGATTTTCATATAAATTTCATGATTTCTGAGACAAAGAATTCCCAAAATTTCCGTAAAGGAATGATATAAGCGATAAAAATTACAAAAAATTAGACAATATTTGTTTCGGAATCAGTAAAACGAAAATCGCAAGAAGTACTTTATTTACATTTTGGTGCCCTAAATTCCATTGAAAGTGGTGAAAAATAGATAAAGAAATTCAATTTGTTTGGATAAAAAATGTGAAGCAATGTGATTGGAATGTGGAAAAATAATTTATGTCTTATTACTCTGACATTATACGAGACTTTTGAATTTTAATCGGGATTAATTTTTAATGTCTTTATTTTTTTTAATATACTAATTCAATCATTACACTTACGTAATTATAATACATATTTCGTCCGGATGTGTAAAGATTTCTTATATTCTGCAATTAGACACCGATGGATATTTGGTAATGCAGTTGAGTCTTTTAGTTCGAGCATGGGACATTTTGTAATGCGATAAGCAAAACAATGTTCATCAAAGCAGAAGCTCTTAAAAATCTGCAGAAGGAAGTATAATTTACCCTGTGTTATAAATATTTCTGTGATTTTTCCGAACTTTAATACATCATCACCTATGTCAGTGACGAAAACCATGCCGATTTCATAATCAATTCCATTTAATTCAGCCTGGCGTGTTTTAATAATGAGTTGGTCAACTGGGCTAAAAGGAAAATATTTCAATTTTTCGTCTTCTTGTACGTTCTCGAAATGTTGGTATGTTACAATATCGTCTCGCATAACCTTGGTCAAACGTTGATATGCTAGTCGCAATTGATTTTTAATACTCAGCGTCAACAATAAATTAATTCTATTGCTGCTAGTAGCAGAAGTCAATTTCAACTGTCTATGCTTTGACTCATATTTCATGCACCAATAATGAACTAATGGTCCATTTTTTCTTAATACGCGTACAAAATGTGTCATGTTATGAAATTTATATACTAAATCGCCATATTATATATTTTCCTTGTACGAGGAAAGAAATTGTGGAATTATTTCATCTAAAGATGTCAAATCTCCTTCTACAATTACTGGTGATGTAATAATAGATATAATTCTTCTAAGTAAAACATACAATTCCCATGTCTCGTTATCTGCTTCAATTTTATCGCCCACGAATAGCCCGAAATATCGAGTGAAATTTATCATTTCTGATGCTGACATCTTCAGCTTCTTCTTGGTTTTCAAGTGCTCCTTCTTAATAGCAGGTACTTTATTTTCAATGTAGTCGTAGTCAAAAGCGTTTAACTTAGTATTTAAATATTCTACTGAAAAAGTAGATAGTTTTCTTTAAATATTCAGTCATTACATACGTGTACCATGGTAATGTTTGCCACCCCTTCAAAAATATCATGCATGATATCAACAGCACTATTCACACATACATGGAAATCTTCAACACGGTTAAAAACACATTTCTCAACAATACCAGTTTCAGGTGGAATTTCTTTTTCGCAATCCTCATCATAAGATTCCATTGTTCTAATTAAATCTTCATTTTCGATGGTTAATGTTCTAATCTGAGTAATATCGGCTTTGCACATGCGACAAGGTCTCCCAGAATTAAAGGAATCAACAAAACCTAATATCTCATTTAGTCCCAAATTATCACCTAACACTGAGAGTAGGGTGAAATAAACACGACGTTCCTTGCCATTTTCTTGTATGCATATCCCGTTCTTCCTCAAGTCGTTCAGCTCGGAAATCAGTTTCGAAAATATTTTAAAATTTCCAAATATTTTTCGGTCAGATGCATAAAAGAGACTTACAAGCAATATATTATCCAGCCGCAAGGCATATTGTGGGGGAAAACAAGGAAGCGATGCATATACAGATCCTAGTTTTTGCTTCCCTGCATGAGAACCAAGAGGATTTCCACTTTCCCAATCGTCTTGATAAATGAATAGGGGAAGAACTAAATTATTGCCGAAAGACTTGGTTAATTTTCTCCACAATTCGCCCTGCACGCAATTCGTAATGAAATTATTTTCCTTTTTTAAAGTCTCCATATAATTAACTATTACGTCAAATGTGCCTGGTATCTCAAGAAGTTGTTTTAAACTCCACCTTAGTGGAGTATACAATGCGTACGATTTAATATCAATATTCCCTTCACCCGATGATCCCAATTCGTATTCAATTGGTTTAATAGTGAGATTTTGTTTTTCGTAATGCAAAAATCTCTTACGTTCGGTTTGGAATTCTTCCAAAATGGGATTTGCAGATTTCAAAATATTGGACATGTCTCGTACAATTGAAGATCCATATTTCGTTGACAAGCATTGTATTTGCTGCAGCATGAAATCCGTGTAAGTAGTGTTGACGAAATTTATAATATTATCAACAAACAGTTGCACAACATTCCGTGGTATCACGGGATTATTGTACAATTTTAACGTTAATAATAATAAATCTGATCTCAAACGGGTTGCTTTCAACATTTTACGCAGTTATAAAAATAAGGTTCGAATAGTAACGAATATTAAACTTTAAAATATTTACAGAAAATTATGAAAATAATGATGGATGTAAATGAATGGTACAATGAATAATTTTACATACACAAGTAACGGTAATGATAAATGATATGTATCTTAAGCCCCCAATGAATGTAATGCTAGATTATATACATAGATTATTGTTAATTTTTCTTAGAACTAATAATTTTTTCTAATTCATCGATGAATTTTGTCACGACAGTGTATGTTTTTGGGTTATTCACCGAGTGCCTATACATATACTGTTGGAAAAAACCCAAATATGACGACATTCCGCAGTGAATTCTGCATTTAAAGCAATAAACGCTTTATAGCAATAGTCAATTGCCTGAATAATGTCGTTTGATGCAATTTTATATTTGATGTTATTTATAATAACGAACACATCAAGATCGGTATGCGGTGAGCCTTCTTGGCACACGTCTCCCACCACTGCCACATAAGGGTTACAAGAGCGTTGATGTTCTTGGAAGGCGCCGAGTTCGTCAGAAGTCTGTTGAAATACAATAAATAATTAGCATGACATTTTTAAATCACCAACGAAAATGTAAATGTTTTGAAAATCAAAATATTCATAAAGTTTATTAAAATTATAAATATTTTATATAGGTTACTGTAAGTTGCTGGCGCGGAATGTGGTCATTACTACCACACTAGTGCTCATCATTACGACACTATTTCTTTAAAGAACTCAAAATAGTTTTAATCTAAATAATCTGCATAAATAACATATAAAAAAAACTTTTCTTACATAACTAGCCATAAAAGAATGCTTTCATAAAACCACTTTTTTTCAATAGGCTTTGTAAATCATCTAAGATAGTAACCAATATATATACATAAAAGGGAAATTGGTACAAATGAAGTTATTAATTACCTCACAACGAACCAGAAAACATCTCTCGACATCAGCCGAAGTTGGTAAGGAACCGTCTGTCTTTCTTTTTCTGACGATAGCGCCGAAGATTTTTGGCAGAAAAAGAAGCGCTGCGATATGCTGTTTACCTGTGTAATGTTGGAAATGCAACTGTTACAAATGATGATGCATCATTGATACGAGACAATAAGAAAGCAGACGCATATAACACACACACACGCAACTCATATTTACTTTACCTGCCGCTATCAATTCGTCGTCCAAATACGATTGTTTTTTCTTAATTATGGCGTATTTAATAATTGTGGCAGCCACAGTTCTCCAATGTTGGACAAAATTGTTTCTAGAGTCCTTGTAAGTGGTATCGAAAACATTAGCCAACTGCAGAATTACAAATATTTCATTACAATATCTAGAAGAATGATTTTTAAATAACAAGTATAAAACCGTACCAACTTATGACCGATGCTCGAACGTAAACATTTATAATTCTTAAAATAATTTTCAATATTTTTACACCGCGGCCTATATTTCATGCTTTGGCTCCAATTTTCAATTACCTCATTCGCTGGTTCATCATTTTTTTCCAACCACGACAAAACACCATGAAAACGATCAATTATAACATGAATTCCACGTAGCGATACGCATATTCTTTTTGGCATTGCTAGGGATAGATGGAGTTCAGACTGGTTAGGTTAGGTTAGTTTCAGGGCACGCATATGCTTTTAGGCATTGTTAGGGATAGGCAGAGTAGTGACTGGTTAGGTTAGGTTAGTTTTAAGGCACCCATATGCTTTTAGGCATTGTTATGGCTAGGCAGAGTTCTGACTGGTTAGGTTAAGTTAGTTTTAGGGCACACATATGCTTTTAGGCATTGTTAGGGCTAGGCAGACTTGTGACTGGATAACTTAGGTTAGTTTTTTTGGGCACCCATATGCTTTCACGCATTATTAGGGCTAGGTAGACTTCTGACTGGTTAGGTTAGGTTAATTTTAGGGCACGAATATGCTTTTAGGCATTGTTAGGGCTAGGCATGGTGTTTTGTAGTTTTTTCGATTTTTCTCAAAAACTATCGATTTTGGCGGGAATATGCATAGAATATAAAATGTGTATTTCGATCAAATCTACAACTTTTATTGGAAGAATTTTTCGAAATTTTGAGAATTTTATGAGATAATTGCAAAAAAAAACATAAATTATGGTGGTTTTTTAAGGTTTTCACCATGAAAATAAAATTTGCGCCAATTTTCATTATCATTTCCGTAATCAGCACCCCGAAATACGTAAGTATACCAATGTACATTAAAATCGGTTGGGGGGCGTTTTCGGAAGTTTATCCAAAAATTGTATATAATTATATATAATCCATTTGTTCCCGGGAAACTATAATTAACAATAATAATTTTACGAATATACATATATTAAAGTTTAAAATTATTATTATTAATTATAGTTTAAAATTATAATTTTTGAATACATACTCCCTAACTTCATAATTATTTCGAAATTTTCGAATAAGGCAGCATTTAGAAATTTGCAAAATTTGCTTTAAATTCTACTCGAGTTCATGTACGAGTTGTTTGAAATATTACATTCGTTTTATTTCGTTCTCATTCATTGGGATTGAAAGGAAATGTACTCCACAAAGGATTAACGTGATCATCCGAATCTAGTTAATGAAAAATAAAATTGCTTACGGAAATCATTGGTAATTTCAAGTACACAGAAGTCACTCTGAACCACATCCTGAATATGCGGCATTTTCAATAATTCCGAGGAATTAGAAGATTGTAAAGTATTAACGTTATGTATCGGATCGTTATATGTTATAGGAGGCGATGATGCATTTAATGATAATGATGTGCGTCCCTCTTTCCAAGCTTTCATTTTCATCTTAAATTTCTTTTCAAATCCACATTCTGATTCTTTAAATATTTTTTTCAACATTTCATCGTCCAACGACTCAAAAATTTCTTCGTCTATTCCGGCCACTATATAAAGATGTACAAGAAGTGCATATGATTTAAAAATGTAATCTCACGAAATTTACAAGTATTTGTTTCAGTTCTGAAATGTTCCATTGATAAAGAATATTTATTGTATTAGTTTGCTTTACTATTGTATTATTATTGTACTACTAGTTTAACACAAAATTAATTAAATTATTCAAGGCACTTTAAATATTAATCTTTCATATAATTCGTTATTGTGAAAAGGCTTCATTATTTCTATATAGTTAAAATCCTTATTGTTTTAATTGGAATTTTAGTTTGGATATTATTATGCTTTATGTTATTGTAATATTCTTGCTTTAGATTGATCTAGAATCATATTTCTGAAAATGTTTTAACTTTACAAATATCGAGAAACTTGCCTTAAACTGTTTTGTTGATGCCCGAGTAAAAATAAATTGCATCTAATTTTGATCAAAATTCATCAGTTGAGGACTGATCGAAATTTGATTAAAAGATGATCTGCTTTTTGGGACAATTTTAGATCTGAAATCAACTGAATGTGATTCATTTTTTATCAAGTTTGAATAAGAAAATGATCAAGTTTGAATAAGAAAATGATCAAAGAAACATCCAGCAGAATCGATACGGTAAGCATCAAAAGTTGATGCAATGAGGATTATAAATTAATGAAATGAAAAATTTAGACATTTTCTAGATAATTATTGTGATAAAAACTTAGAATTTAAATTTAATTACGATAAAACTTGCTGATTTTTCAGCTGTCCCATCAGCCGATTTTCTTCCTCCATGTGATATTTTAACTATATTTATGAAAAATATGCGCAAAACGGGTATTTTTCATCATTTCCAATGAGAAGAAAATATCCACTTTTCTGCCTTTGTTACATAAAATATCGTATGCACCACAGAGGTAGGGACTTAGAACAACACGAGCAATGTTCTCACCACTAAAAAAAAATCAACAATAAATAAAGCTATGTAGTAGGACAAAAGATTTTGATTGAAATCAAATTCTGATATGTTACTGATCATATTCTGTCTCCCCGGAGATCACATGTAGATTTGAATGTGATCGAATATCAATCGAACCTGTTTTCCAAATAGTGATTCTCATTTTGAAAATCAAATGGAGACCTTGTAACAATTTTTATTTAACATTTGAGGTAACTATTTTATACATATATAGATTATCAATAATTAATATAAGTTCGTTTTTAACGTTAAAGTGAAAATCACACGGAATATTTTAAATTCAAACTTGATCATTTTCTTATTCAAACTTGATCAAAAATGAATCACATTCAGTTGATTTCAGATCTAAAATTGTCTCAAAAAGCAGAGATAGATTGGATTTCATAAACAATTTTGGATCTGAAACCAATGTAATGGGATTAATCTTTTATCCAATTTGAATGAAAGAATGATCCGTGAAACATCCGTCAAAGTATGGGCGGTCAACATGAGAGTAGATTTATCAAAGACATCAGTTAAATTAATCAGTTAATAAAAAGTTCTGTACATTTTCAGGATAAGTAAGATCGAAATTTGGGCTTTAAAGAGGGTCCCCAGATCAGCGGAATATGTTCACTCCTTTTTCCTCGCTTCTGACGTCACAGGCGCGCTTGGCATGCTCGAGGGCCTTAAACGCAATTTTATTTTTTAGTTTTCTCAATAGTTTTTTTTTTAATTTTGCATTTCTTGTATTACAAGTATTATAATTGAATTTCGTGGCAGTTACATGTTAAAATCTTCGCTGTGATTGGGAGTACTTGAAATAGTAACACATTTTACTCATAAATAGATAGAAACAAAATAACATTCGCGGATAGGAGTGAGACAAAATATAGTCGCGGAAAAATTTGAAATCAAATAGTAGACATAGTGAGCTATAATAACTGTCAATTGACATTGGAGGTTGCTATTTTAAATCGAATAAAGCAGTAGGCCCTTTTCAGGAATTAGCCAGCAGGATAACTGTAGCAAGCGATGTTCTGTTCTGAGACGACCACCTACCAAGTTGTAACCTCTATATAGAATGCTTAACCTTGGAAGGATGACCGCAAATCGGATCGACGACTGGTCTACTGATGTTGGTTAAATTAATTAAGCAATAATAAATGCATTATAATGTAGCATTATTTATTATTTGTCGTTTTTTCGACATCTTCCCGCAGCTTTAATAAGAACAAGTAATAATAATATATGATAGATGATCTATCCAGAAATTGCTTGGCTGGATACAATTTGTTTTCTCATATCACAATTTTCTTTTTCATTGTTTCTTATTTATTTATAGAGATAATTTGCAATTTTCGCTATGTAGTATGTACTTTACTTTTTTTTTTAACAATTGTTTTCCACGTGTCTGATATTTGGACCTCCTTACATTTTCTGCTTGAATTCACTCCTGCAAGTTAGTTTGGCGAAAGTTCTCAACATTTTCTTATTTTTTTAAAGGATTAAGCAATCGCTGAGGTATATTTTCTAACATACTTTACAAAACATTCTCCATTTTTAGTAGATTGAATTTCCGGATTCTAAATATCTAGGAGATTACTATGCACTACATCATAATCTTCAGAGCTTGAAAGTTGAACCTATTCAAAATGCAGAATGTTTTACAGTGTTTGAAGGAAAATACACCACTGTTACATACTTTATTCTTTTAAAAAAGAATAAAACTTTGAGAACTTTCGCCAAACTAAATTAGAGGTTTATAGATTTAAGTAAAGGAGTGTAAGGGGTATAAGAGTCACACACAAGGAATACTACTGTTAACAAAAAATTAAATGCTACATATTAGAAACTGGAAATCATCCGTGTTAAGAAATAAGAAATAATGAAAAAGATAATTGTAATATGATAAAACGGACGATGTCTAGTAAAAATACATTGTAAAGAAATGACAAAATTCGCATTAATAAATGAAAATCAATAATAAAACAGACAAATTACTACTATCGTTTCACTTTTTTCACTATTTTGCTTGGACCAGCGCGTTCTTTCATTTGCCTCTTTTCGATGTGCAGAGGTTTTTTTTCAATGACTTCGTCGTCGCTCTCCGTAACATCTCCAGTTTTCTCGACGAGACTTGAAACATTTGCTGCATTTTGAGAAGTATTTTTGTGAGGTTGTCTACTTGTCTCAGATTTGCTTTTACCTTTGCGCATATAGTAAAAAAAGCTGGCCAGCTTCCGAGAATATTCGAAGTCACTTATTTTCCGACTTCTTGAGACGTTCTCATTTACATAACCTAAATAATAATGAAAAAAAAGTGTTTTTTTTATTTCGTTCAACTACTCTTTCAATTAATTATTACATAGCCCTACAAAATAAACACGCAGAATTATTTCCTGTATTGTTAGAATGATTGACCACGCCGTTTTGGAGATAAGTTAAGAATCAACTAGTTTGATTCCCTTGTGAAGACCCACCCTTTATTTTGTGGGACTATGTTATGAATAGAACGCCATTATATACATTTAACCCCTTCATACGTCCTTGAAGTAATGGGAATGGAATTAACATTCTTTCCTTTCCCGGATATCGACATTTGCATCAGCTTTTCCTCTCCCTCAATTGCAATTAGCAAAGCGTTGACCATTTTATGTGGGTTCTTACGATAGCGGAGTGTTATTGTTTTCGCATCGAACGTAGGCAACCATACGTCAGAACCCTGGCCAATTTCAGTCTGAAATATACGTTTTCTGTCAATATTTTAATATCTATAGAAACATCTGTATTAGGGTAGTTCACAAAAATAGAACTATTTTTTTTCTTAGGTCTTACGGTCCAAATATTCCCGTAATTTTTTCTCACCCCAAGGATGATATTTGCAGGGTAAGACCTAAGAAAAAATATATTTTTTTGTTACAGCGTGGGAAAAATGCTATTTTTCACACTTTTGACATTTTTCTTTCGCATTTTACCCACACTTGTAACAAAAAATACATTTCGGCACATGTGAAAAAATGTTTTTTGGACGAACGTGCTTGCGACACTTGCCTTCGGCTCGTGCCACAACATTCGTTCGAAAACACTTTTTCCCACTTGTATCGAAAACTACTATTATTTTTGTGAACCACCCTAATTTGTATTCTATATTTGCAACATTGAAAAAAAGTGGTGTCTCCACCACTGCGAAGTGAGTGCTCTTAAAAGTTTACTGTCACAAATGAAAAGTTAGTTATAGCAATGAAATATTCGAAACGGCTATTAACTTGTTAGGACTTATAGCTAAACGCGTTTGCAATCAGTCCTTAGCTGTCTTTCTTTTGCTGTTGCTGTGGAAAATTAGAAGCTATATCTAACTTTTTCTGTGATTGAATTAGTATTATATGCTTTACCATATCTCCTTGTTTTTCCGTAACGTCAACAGGCTTTCTATTTTCTTTCTCTTCTAAAACTTCTGTAGGATGGTCATCAAAAGAACAGTTTTCTGACCTCCTCAACAATTTTTTTATAAAATTAATGTTCTCCGGATCGACAAGACACTTCATTAAATCGATATTTTTTGTGCTGACTATAATATAATTAACATAAATGAATCCAGAAATTGTTAAACATTATGTAAAAATATTAAGGCGATTATCTAACACGTACGAGATGGGAATACGCAATTCTGACATGCAGTATTTTTCTTCACTCGTGCAGACGACTCGGTTAAGTGATATGTTTTTGAACGATCTGGACTAAGTTGCGGAAATAAAAAGACGTCCTGAAGATTATCTTTTTGTATAATATCATCTTCTGTTTTACCGTCGCTGATGTCTTCCTTATTGTTGTAGCTATTGTCTTCAATCCTAGAGGTAAATTAATTCTACAATATAATATTACGATAACAATGTGGGTCACATATATTATGTACGGTTTCATTGAATAGAATCAAGAAATCTCGAAAACTACGCGTCCTGTCACGAATTTACAGCATTAAAAGAGTTGACCAACATTTCACCAATTATAGATTAAAAAAGCGGATGAAATAAAATGAAATAAATTTATTAATATATTAATATATAAATAAATTAATAAAATCAATTTTGGATATAACTAATTTCGGTCTGAAATTCATCTTATTTTGTTCAACTCGTTTATTCAATTTATATTATAAACATCGCATCGCAAACCTCAACTTTGGTTCTCATTATTTTTGATAATCAAGATCATTTCAAAGCAAAGTTTCATTTTAGCCGACATTTTACCGAATATTAATTTTTTCTAACATCTTCACAATATTTCTAAATTTAAATAAAATTTGATTAATTTTGGATCTAAATCAGATCAAAAACAAATCAAAATTAGATCAAAGTCAGATCAAAATCAGATCGAAATCAGATCAAAATCAGATCAAAATCAAATCAAAATCATATCAAAACCATAAAACAGAAACACTTTTGTATATGAGCGGTTTTGACCTGAACTTGATTAATTTGGGTAAATTTTGTTGTAGAATGTATACTATCCACGTCCCTTCGACACTCTCGAGTTTGGTCACGTTTTTTTCGATAATTAAAAATAACGCAAAAAAAAATATATATATATATATATAAATTTAACCAACACTATCTGCCCTCCAACATAAAAGCCCATGTAAGTGACATTTTAATGAAAATTGTGTTTTTATATCAACTGATTAAAAGAAATTATGCTGACGAAAAATTAAATCATATTGTTTATGGCAAAAAAATAATATTGCAAAATGGGGTTAACCAAGAAATCGGAGAAATACAAATGAAAAGGAGTTTTCAGAATGTTTGTACTACTACGTAGGTAAAATATTTCCTACGACTCATTACACTACAAAATAAATTATACGCATAGTAATATGCGTCCAAATTTTATTGCAAAATAATGTTCCTGGTGAAAAATAGTTCATCATAATTTTGGATCAAAATGAGATCCGAATTATATCAAAATTTGATCAAAATCATATCAAAATCTAACCACATCAGATCAGAATCAAATCAAAATCATATTAAAATTTGATCAAAATTAGATTAGTACCAGATCAAAATCAGATCAAAATAATATCAAAATCATATCAAATTCAAATCAAAATCATATCAAAGCCAGATGAAAATAGAATTACTTTTATATGTGAGCGCTTTTGATTTGAAATTGATTAAATGAGGGTAAAGTCTGTTATTGAATCGAGTTTGATCTCATTTTTTTTAATAATTAAAAACAATCCAAAGTGAAAACATTTCTAAATTTAACCAACACCATTTGTTCTCTAACGTAGTTTAAACTAAGAAGTAGTTTAAAATAAATGGAGAAATACTCCTTAAAGCTGCAAATTATATCAGATTATGGGTTCCCTAACCTGCCATTCAGTTTGCAATTTCGGTAATTATTTTTTATTTACTTCTTAGCGTCAGGATTGATCAAAAACCACTCATTTGGAAATAGTAAAATAAGAGATATTTTCAGTACAACAATTTGTCTGAAAAATGATTAATAACTCTCAAAGGTTAGCGCAAAACTTGCTCACTGGTTAGCCATAGATTATCAATGCCTAGGAATAAATTGTAGACATCGGAAGTATGTATTTCAATAAGAATCAGGGCAAGAATGTATAGTTTAAATTTAACTACTCACGGCTCATGTTCAGACTCTGAATTTTCCTCGAAGAGACTATCTTTTTTTAAAATTTGACGAGATACATTTCTTTCTGCACTCTCTTTTAGGGCTCGTGACATGTTGCTTGCCTCTTTCTGCTTCCTCTTGTTAAGCAAAGGCGGAGTATTTGCGGTTACTTCCTCACTGGAAAGGATTTCGCCGTCTGTCGTCACTTCTAGCTTCTCCAAAATTTCTTTATCGACTGTAATAAATAGACAAATTTAATAAAAGCATTATGCAAATATGAAATTGATTTTTTTAGTACAAATTTTAAATAATAATACTTATTGCTAGTCTTTAATACTGACGCTCGGTACCAGCGCCCTTCCCATTTGGCTTCCGTTCGCGATTGACCAACTGGTCGTATGGCATCCTGCGAGACAATGCTGGTCGTTCGCGGTTTATCAAGCCACAAAACAAGGGCGTACATCGTTGAATTTGCCATTTTATTTCCAGTGATCTTTCACGCAACTCTATTTGGCAGTTGATTTCAACGCAGTTTGTTTTTTACTCTGTCGGTTTTTTAGCATACATGAGCTGTATTCACGAAAGTAAAATCCCGCGAAATACGAATGTCATATTTTTTATCGATTGACAACTAACCCAAATTTGTTCGATGTTCCCTCTGTCGATAATTTGAAAAATAATTGGTAGAAGTGAATTGGCCATTGTGATAAGAAAAGTTTGAGATCGATGTCATTTTTTAAAAGAAAATTAGAAGATTATTCTCGTGGGAGCCAATACAGAATTTTAAAAAGGTTACGTGAAAATGCTGATTTGATCGATGATGAAAATTCTTCCACGAGTGAAAGTGTCGATAACGTGTCGATTTCAGATAATGTAAAATTTGATATCGAGGTGTATATTGATATAAAAAAAAATCTTAATGTATTATAATTTTCTATACTAGACTTCAGATCAGAATCTGAAACGGAAAATTCCTACGTAAGCTCTGAACCGGAAAGTGAGAGTGATGAACATGAAAGGTTAGTAGAAATACAATTTGCAACCATAGAAGTAGATATTTTTTTCAATTACCTAGTATTCAATTTAGGTGAAAAAAATTATCAAAGATTATTTTCATTAGTAATTGAATAATAATAGACATAATTAGTTTGGCTATTTTAAATAGTTCTTTCATTTTTACTAAAAATAAGAGTTTTCTTCCATTTCTAATTAACTCTGCGTTATTCAATGAAAAAATATTGATAAATTCCATTACGGAAGAAAAAGCTTTGTAGTGTTGCTTTTTGAAAATTTTTATTATGGCTTGCGTGAGTAAACTAATTTTTTATCAAAGAGATCGAATGAGGCCATCTATATCCAATCATATCTATCAGATATAGATGAAAATTTGATGCTTTTTTCCTTCAGACTTTTTCGGATCTACTTTAATCAAATTTTAAACAACTTTGATTAAAAGTATCAGAAGGAGATCAAATTTGATCTTCTTTTGCATACAATTGCGGATATATTTTCGTTAACTTGGGTCTAAATTTGGTTTGTTCTGATCCTTTTTTAACGGGCATATATAATTATTAGTTTTATTTATTTTGTAAAATATTATATAAATATATATCGTTCATTCCAGGTCAACAGAGCCTTGATATCTCCAAAACTGGCCCTTTTTTAAACGAAATTTGGTACAGATCACCTTTGGCATGTGAACTTCCACCCTGAATTTTTTTAAAATTACTTTTTCTTCATTTCAAAATAGAGGGCCCAAATATTTCAAATAAAAAAATATGCTTTTTTTAAACTTTGTGCTAATTTAACGTTGTTTGGATAAAAACAATAACGATAAACCCGATATGAATATTTTATTTGTTATTTCTTCCACATCTGACAATAATAGTTGACTAAACAACAAAATATAAAATTCAAAGTTCAGAAAAGAAACATTAAATTTCAGTACTATAAAATAAAGCACTTATTAGTCGTTTTGTTTGTCACAATACTGATTTCACGATTTGCAACAAATAAAATATTAATTTTGGGTTTATCGTTATTTATTTTGGTCCAAACACCGTTAAATTATCACGAAATGTCAAGAAAATACATTTTTGGGGTTCGTCTGCCATTTATAGAAATACAAAAAGTGGTAATTCTGAAAAAATTCAGCGTGAAAGTTCAAATGCCAGAAATAATTTGTACCAAATTTCGTTGAAAAAATGTCCGTTTTCGAGATATCAGTGTGGCCCGTTAATCAAAGTAGATCGAATGAGATTAATCAGAAACGGATCAAATTTGATTTTTTTCTTTGAGACTTTATAAGATCTAACTTGGATAAAACTTTGATCAATTTTGTTTAACATCGATTAAAAAGAGATCAAATTTGATCATATTTGAATTAAATTTCGGATTTATATTGGTTAAGTTTGATCAGATGAAAATGTGAAATTTAAATTAAATGTGATATAATTTTGTTTATTTTGATCATTACTGATGAGCGTCTATTGTTATTATTTTAATTTATTTATAGAATAATGTTTGTTTATATTCAATGTATTTAATAATGTATATTACATTATAAATCGTACTGTGATTTCTCAGATCTGTGGAATCACTTGCCAATTTTCAAAGAGAGGATTCACGAGATGTTTTCATAAGCAATAATCAATTTTCCACTGTAGATGGTAATGTTATTGCAACGCCATTATAATTATATATTTATCACTAAAATAGATACATAATATATATTTTATATATTTCTTCAATTTTATTTGTTATATTTTTTATAATAGAGAATGCAAGTCATGAAGCAGATGATTCTGATGAAAATAATTCTAGTTTGAGTTCGGAATCAGATCGAGATAGTTTGATTTCTGACACGGAAGAATCAGATGTTTCTGATGATGACAACGACAATGATGATCCCATTCTTGATGAACCGATCTATAACGGTGCGACTATCACGTTAGCTGAAAGTTTAGTATCGACCATATTAGTGGTTATTCGTCATAAATTAACTGCAGCATGTTTTGTTGATATACTTCGATTGATTTCTTTACATTGTGCAGTCCCCAATAATATTCAGCGTACACTTTACAAATTATTAAAATTGATACGCCATTCTGATATCCCAATTATACGCCATTATTATTGTAATATTTGCCATACAGCATTGGAAAAAAAGGGAGCATTTTGTGAGCATTGTCATAATGCTTCAGAAGATGGGTATTTTATTCGAATACCCATCTTGTCGCAATTAAAAGTGATGTACAAAAGACCATCTTTCGTAAAAAAGTTGAAACATAGATTCACTCGACAAAAAACAAATAACGAAAACTTGGAAGATATTTATGATGGATACGTTTATAAAAAACTTGTTGAAAATGGTATATTATCGGATCCCATGAAATATTTCGTTTATGTTGAATTCAGATGGCGTACAGTTGTTCAAGTCATCTCAATACAGCATTTGGCCATTTTATTTAGTAATAAACGAATTACCACATTCGGAAAGATTCAAGAGGGAAAATGTTATTTTAGTTGGATTATGGTTTGGCAAATCGAAACCAAGCGCTAATTTGTTTATGAACTCTTTTTGCGATGAAATAAAAGAGCTCTATGCAGGGATTGATATAAATTCAACTGAAGGCCGCATTCACGTTAGAGGTATCGTCATGTGTGGGAGCTGCGATCTACCTGCAAAAGCTTTGTTCCTCAACATGACTCAATACAATGGAAATTTTTGTTGTACGCGTTGTAAATCAAAAGGCATGCATGTAGGTAGATCCAACGTTTATCCATATGACCAAATGCTCAATTTAAGAAAAGGCAGCGAAACAACTACACATGCTCGAGAAGCATACGAAACGGGGCAACCAAAAATAGGAGTCAAAGGACCAACAACTCTATCCATTTTTGTTTACGATTATATATGTACAACCGCTGTCGATGATATGCATTGTGTATATTTAGGTGTTGTAAACAAATTAATAACTCTGTGGTTTAATTCAGAATATCGAAACGAAACTTGGTCATTGTATAACTTTCGTGACGTAGTCAATCAACTTTTATGCTCTATTCAACCACCTTCATTCGTGAAAAGATTTCCCAGAAAATTGGATGATTACCATTTTTGGAAGGCCATGGAATTTAAATTATGGTTTTTATATTATTCTATTCCAGTGTTGTTTGGTATAATGTCACCGGAATATTTTAAGCACCACTTGCTGCTAGTAAATGGTATTTTCCTACTCAGCCAAAAAAGCGTTTCTCCTCAACATATTAATACTGCAACAACCCTCTTGAAATTATATGTATCAAAATTCTCAAGATTATATGGTCTTAATAATATGTTACCAAATATTCATCAGTTACTGCATTTGGCAGAAACTGTGCGTAACTTTGGTCCTTTGTGGGTTACATCACTATTTGCGCTTGAAAATTTAAACGGACTGTACAAAAATCTTGTTCATGGTACTACCCATTCGGATATGCAAATATGTTCAGCAGTTTCATTACTGTTTAATGTTGAAATTATAAAGCAAAAACATATGATTCAGGGAAGAAATTCTTATCAGTTTTGCGAAAAAATGATGCAGCCAAACAAAAGACGTAAATTGCAATGTATGTCATCAACGATCTTCGCTGTTGGAAAAGTAAGAAAAGTCGGTCCTTCACTCGCACAAACGTTATTAATGTTAGAAATTAATTATAAAAATCTGTACGTTTTTCATCGTTTGTTAAAAGAAGGCATTTTATACGCGTCTACAAACTACGCGCGAAATATTAAAACCAATTCCGTTTATTGTAAATACAACGACAATATGGAGAGCAGCGAATAGGAAAAATTATGTGTTTTATTAAAGCGTGTAATTGTGACTTTAAGTGCGAATTCTCAACTACGTGTGTAAAAAATGTTATGCCATTTTAAATACGTGTGATACTGTAACACCTTTTTTTATTGATAACCCCGATTGTTGCTTATTCTTTGTGAGAAAATGTATTCACATAATTGAACCGGTTATGGCGGTAGATATAAGTCAGTTAAGTGCGCTATGTTTTACGATTCAAATTTCTAATGGTTTGTATTTCCTCGAACCCGTTAATAATGTTCAATTTGATTAATTGTAACAATATATGTAAAAACCCATATTGCAACGCAAAATTGTTAAAATGTATTGAGTGGATTTATTTATTATCGAAAAGATGTAACACGTTTAACCCATTAGCGCATATGCGTTCTACGTGGTCGACTTACAATAATTGCAATTTTGAAAACCAATAAATGAATATTTCTTTTAGCAACTATGGACCCTATGGTTTCAATGGTCGCTGAATCCGAATCTGAAGTCAAAATGGCGAATTTCAAAATGGCACAGCCAATAAGGAGGCTCAAACCGGAAAAAACCCGGTTTTTTATTACACCAGACGGACAAATCGAACTTCGAATCAACCAATGACAACGCCAATGGGTGTCCTTATGTTTTTGGAGTCGCTGAATACGTATCCGAAGTCAGAATTGAAAAATTCAAAATGCAGCTCATTGCACATTTTAGTGATTACTTAAAATATTCTGTGTGATTTTTACTTTAACGTTAAAAACGAACTTATATTAATTATTGATAATCTACATATGTATAAAATAGTTACCTCAAATGTTAAATAAAAATTATTATAAGGTCTCCATTTGATTTTCAAAATGAGAATCACTATTTTGAAAACAGGTTCGATTGATATTCGATCACATTCAAATCTACATGTGATCTCCGGGGAGACAGAATATGATCAGTAATATATCATAATTTGATTTCAATCAAAATCTTTTGTCCTACTACATAGTTTTATTTATTGTTGATTTTTTTTTAGTGGTGAGAACATTGCTCGTGTTGTTCTAAGTCCCTACCTCTGTGGTGCATACGATATTTTATGTAACAAAGGCAGAAAAGTGGATATTTTCTTCTCATTAGAAATGATGAAAAATACCCGTTTTGCGCATATTTTTCATAAATATAGTTAAAATATCACATGGAGGAAGAAAATCGGCTGATGGGACAGCTGAAAAATCAGCAAATTTTATCGTAATTAAATTTAAATTCTAAGTTTTTATCACAATAATTATCTAGAAAATGTCTAAATTTTTCATTTCATTAATTTATAATCCTCATTGCATCAACTTTTGATGCTTACCGTATCGATTCTGCTGGATGTTTCTTTGATCATTTTCTTATTCAAACTTGATCAAAAATGAATCACATTCAGTTGATTTCAGATCTAAAATTGTCCCAAAAAGCAGATCATCTTTTAATCAAATTTCGATCAGTCCTCATCTGATGAATTTTGATCAAAATTAGATGCAATTTATTTTTACTCGGGTGTTATTATGTTCAAAAAGTTTAAATAAAATAATAAGAAATTTAAGTCCGACATGAGTTTCTGTACAATTGGACACATACTGGCAATCTGCTTTAGTTATAATCAATTCGTGTTTAAATACATATTTTAAAACTAAACTAGTTGGAATATATTATAAATGAAGAATATTGATCAGAAAACTGTCAATATTCATTTCGCTGTTCATTGATAAAAATTGCTTTACTGTATATTAAGACCAAAAATATAATTCGTGATTTAAATTTATCTATGACCATACATCTGGATATGTTTTGACCTAAAAAACTTGAAAGAATTTGTTAGAGATCGATTGGTTGAGTTACGTTGCTTAAAAAAGTAAAATTAATAATAAGAAATTCAATACCGATAATACTTTTTACACGTGTCCGAAAAATGTTCCAATCTGACTACATAGTGATCATTTGCAATCAATTTGTATTCAAACACATATTTTAAAACTACATTTACAATAAAGTATCAAAAATGAATCTTATTAATTCTAAAAGTGAATGTTTGCATTGCATCGTATTTATAAAAATTGTTTGGTTCAATACCATCACCAAAAATGCTATACATGCCTTAATTTGATTTAAAATGATATATTTGTATCCATTTTACTCTCACAAACTTGAAAGCATTTGGTTCAAACTGATTGGTTGAAGCTATGTTGCTTGAAAGGTAAAATAAAATAATCAGAAATTCAATGCCAACAACACTTGTTGCACGTGTCAGCAAACAATAAAAATCTGACTATATATTGATCATTTATAATCAACTTATGTTCTAACGCACATTTTACAATTAAATTTACAATAACATCTCGGAAACTAATCTCATTAATTATAAAAGTGAATGTTCAATTCAATAGTGAGTGCTAATGTATATTTCTGATTTTTTTATTGAACGTTAAATTATATCAACATTATTTTTGGAATACATTATTGGTATATCTTAAATTAAATAATTTAATATATACCCTTAATTAATATAATACAAAAATATAAATTATCAAGCAAATATCTAAGATGTGCAAAGAACAAAACAAGGTAACCCATCGCTTAACCTATAATATATAAATATATCTTACCTTCGAATCTTTGCACAAAGTTTACAAAATTCCACTCCTTCAGCACATCTTTTGTGAAAGAATCCATCTTAAGGTTATGAAAGCGTACAAGAATCACTACCGAAGTATTTAACTGTTCATTACGGATTTAACGAATTTCGTCCACAATATTTACTTCTCGTCCCGAGCTATTTTGGACGAACTGCGGTATTGCCGCACCTTAGGGCCAACGAGACAAAAATCACTGTGCCGTCAATTCTTCACCGATCTTGATAAAATTTTTTAAAAAATGTTCAGAATACACCGTACTTTGTGAATCCACTGCCACATTGGGAATTTTGATAAACGGAAATATGCAGAGGGCGCACTATTGCCATACGGGTGACGTTACGGAGACATATTTTGAACTAAATTAGATATATTAATAATTCTTTCACGACCGTCGATCTAGAATTATTCGCGGTCAGTGATTACGCGAATCCGATGTCAGTTTTACAAAATTCAAAATAGCGGATCCAAAATGGCGGACAAAAAAGGCAAAAAGTTGAGCTAAGCTCGTAAAAATTACTACTAGGGGGTTTTTGGGGTCGCTGATTGCGAATCTGATGTTGGTTTTCTGAAATTCAAGATGGTGGATCCAAAATGGCGGACAAAAAAGGCAAAAAGTTGAGCTAAGCTCGTAAAAATTACTACTAGGGGGTTTTTGGGGTCGCTGATTGCGAATCTGATGTTAGTTTTCCGAAATTCAAGATGGTGGATCCAAAATGGCGGGCAAATATGTTAAAAGATTGAGCTAAGCTTATAAAAATGACTACTCGGAAGTTTTTGCGGTCTCCGATTGCGAATCTGAGGTTAGTTTTTCCAGATTCAAAATGGCGAATCCATTTTCACCGATTTTGATACATTTTTTTTAATTCTCAGAAAAACCCGTATTTTATGCATCAACTGCTACATTTTGAATTTTGATAAACATAAATGTCTAGAGGGCCCTCCATAGTCATACTGATCATGTTAGGGAGATAACTTTTAAAAAATGAGATATGTCAATAATTCATCCACGACCTTTAATGTAATAGTTTACTGATATAAAGGAAAGTTAACGATGATCTGTTAAACATTTCTTTAAGCCAGTAATATTTAAATATATCGTCTTGCGTGTGAGTTTCCACCAGAACACAAGAAGTGGTGTTCAAATGCAAACATTTTTAACAGTGTTGGATTTTGCATATAAATTGCTATCTAGCACTTTTCGTGATCGCTGATTACGAATTTGACATCAGAATTCCGAAGTTCAAAATGACGGGCTCAATATGGCTGACCGATTTTATACAAAATATACAAATTTCGAGTAAAATTGCGTTTGGGGTTTTTTCTCTAATTACGATTAGGATGCCAAAATTAAGACATAACACTAGGCAATTTTTTTTATGTTTGAAGTACTGCACCAAATTTGAAAAAAGAAATGATGGGTTTGTAAAGATTTTTACAATCATATGAATAATAATGTTCAAAGATAAAATCCTGTTCTATGTAACCACATAATAAGGGATTATTATTTTATGTAATACGTTATTTTTTGAACTTGTCATATATTTTGTAATATAATTTGGTGTTGTAAAGGAGTACCACATTGAAATGGCAATGGATATTCAAAATGTTTAATGCATGTATGAATAACTGGTAAAACGATAAGAATAAAATATTATACAATGTAAATTGTACGTGGGTCATTTTCATATAGTTTTAATTTCTTTCTTCGATGGTTATTACAGAGTGTCATAATTCCTTCCTATTGTAAAATACTTGTTCCACGATCAACTGTTGAATTCTAAACCGAAATATAGCCATTAAAGATTTTTTAATTATGATTTTATAGGTTTAATGTTCTATTTTCTTCAAAAACCACATGTCTCCTAGTACGAGTTGATAAATGATATCTATTTTATTAGCCAATTTCAAAGTGTAAAAAAAAAAATAAAATGCTGGGACTTCAAACAAAAAATGTAAGTGATTAATGAAACATCAATGATATTCATGTAGGTCGTTTATATTAAACGTTTACTGATAAAATATGAATATCCTCAAAAGTAACGTCAATCGTGTAACGCAAAGTTCTTCTATTATAGAAACATATTGAAATGTAAAAGGCGAGCGTTTTCTGTTTTAACATGTGCGTTTGAACGCATAATTTAGTATCATGAAGATTCATATCGTATATCGAAGAAGATTCGTCTATAATAAAATGTTAAAGGTACTAAAATAAATTTGTAATCTGAAAAAGTCAGTCGTGTTACTTAAGGTGTTAGTACACTCCAGAGAGGATTTTTTTAGTTAATTTTTGGGAATTAATTTCTAAAAAATTATATAAGCTATACGGGTAATTTTTTTTTATTGTTTTCTACGCATCTTAAAAAACATGTCAAATTTTTTTAATTTAAAAAAATTCAAAATTCGCTTAGTTAAGCTGCTTCGCGCGTAATGATTTTTCCATGGTGTGCATGGTTTAGCGAAAACCAGTCGTCTACAAAAAAAATAAAAAATATGTTCATTATCTATAACATACCGGCTTTCGGCTGGCGGAGCATTTTTTTTTTTAGTTTTTGGCGACGAGAAAAAAGTTACAGAATTTTCATTTCATTTTTTGGGGAAAATATCAAGTTATTATTATTATTAATAACTATTGAACAAAACAAAATATTGAAAAAAATCGTCCGTTAACCGAAAGACACTAGTCTTGAGTATATGTGTACCGATTTCAAATCGATTCGTTAAATAGATCCCGAGATATCGTGTACACCGTCTTGAAAGACATAATTTTGAGAAAAACGTGTTTAAAGTTTTGGTACTAGGACATTGAAACAAATTTTTTAATGTGACGTATTGAATTAAACTTACTGTCTGTAATACCAAATACATCATTTAAAGGCTGTGTAGATGATTGAAATACCAAAATTTGTGAGGTATGTAATCACATTTGTATCATAGAACACCTTTGCACTTGACTAATTTATTAGAAGTAAATTTATTTTATGATAGAAAAGTGATTGTATATCTTACAAACATTGTTATATAAATCATGTGCAGAGATTTTACAAATTGCAATTAGTGGAATGATTAAATAGTATTATAGTAATTTAATTTCATAATTTGAGTTAGCAGAAATCCAGTATTCGAATTAAAGGACAAAAAATGCAGGCTCAGGCCCGGAAGAAATGAAAACCGCGAGAACAGTGTTCGCAATGTAGTTACTCTGGCAGCCGCTAGTCGCGGTCGTGATTATCGCACCCCCTGATACCCCTGTATTTCGCGCCCGATAGAGAAATGGATTTCCATTTAGTACTTAAGAGAGCTGACCATCACGTATCAGTTACAACTGGTTATAAATACCCAATATAGTTTACAGACATATACCTTCATGGCTACGCGATATATTTCTTTATATATTTCGCTGCGTGTAACATTGTGAGCAAAATATGGTCAAACGGGTATGATACAATTTTTTACGAATCCATTTTTTGTTTACTTCAATACTTAAAGGTAATATTCATATTGTCTTTCTCCGTGACTTTCCTTCGTGACTGGATGTCAATATGGCAGAGTAAAATGTACCAAATTTACATTTATGCCAAATTATATGGAATGTTTCTAAAGTTAATTCCAAAAAGAATAGATTGGATATTATCTTAGAATATATATGTGCTAATGAGGTATTCTCTGAGGTAGAAATGAAACAAATTAAAAATAAATTACAAAATACCTTTTTAAAAAGATTTGTTAAGCATTGGCAAAGTGTGTCTCGGCAAAAAGATCGTTTTCTTAAGCAGTTCACGGAATTTTTGTCTGAAAGATTCGTCGTTAAGTTTAATGAAAATCGTTCCAGTATTAGTGACACAGTAGAATCCACGCAACAGAAACGTGGGCGGCCTCGAATCCCATATGAATCTGGCTCTAATAAAACCAAAAAACGAAGATCTCAAGAGCTTGCACTGGAACATAACGAAAAAGTAGCTGATGCTCTTAATATAAAGAAACGTCGCACACCTCTCCTCAACAAATTCAAGTGTAATAAAATTGACAACTCAAAAATGACACGGCATATTTTCAAGTACACAAAAAGTAGTAGAATGCATTTTTATTTGAAATCCTAGCTGCTCCCCTTCTCAAAATATCAGCGAAAAGGTTAATTTTTAATTAAAAATTCAGTTTACTTTTAATTATATCCATATATTCAAATATTTCTCGATAACACTTATGTTTGTATATGTACTCATGCCTAGTATACGTACGTATAAGTATATATTTACATATTTATTCAATTGAGAGTGTAAAATTCGATTTTACGCATGAACCCGAATAAACATTTCCGGAGCTGTCCCTCATCAAAAGCTTCGGACCGGATCAGGATTGTAACGCTACCGCAGATCCGTGTCAGATCCGGAACCCGGAGGTCCGGCCATCGGGGGCTGTTTCGGATCCGATCCGGATTTGGCTATATCTAACTTTTTCCAATAAGTAAGGGGTCCCAGATATGTTCCTGATACGGCTCGTATTTGGATATCTATCGTACGGGTAACATAACCTTAAAAATATATATTTTGAAGAACATTTGTACAAAATGAATAAGGAATTGAAACGTCGCCAGAAAATTCGTCAAAGAGTTCAAAAACATAGATTGAAAAGAAAAAATGATCAGAGTAATTATACGGATAGTAATAAGGATAAATCTGAAGAAATGGAATTTGTTTCATGTGATTCTGGTACGCGCATATAAAAGTCAGTTTTTTGTATTAATATTACCAACTTTTTATTAACAACACAGCCACACAAAAAAAAATTTTGATTCGGCCTGGGTTTCTCCTTATGTACTGTATGTTTTTTGGGTCGCTGAATCCGGCACCCAAGTCCATTTAACACTATATCCTTGTCAGGTTTTTGACACAATCTCAAAAAATAATAATTGTAAACATTCATGATATTTTAACTCGAGTACCGTCAACTTTAAGAAAAAATGTTACTCAACATAAAATGTTCCGAATCACTCGAAAAATACATCTGAATTTTTACAAAATTTGTGAAGACGATTTTAGATTTTTTGGATTTCGCCGTTTTTCGAAAAATTTAAAATGGCTCAAAAAAATTTGAAAAAATTTAGACGTACTTTTCGAGTGATTCTGAACTTTTTTTGTTATATAACTTTTTTCTTACAATTGAAGGTACACGAGTTAAAAAATCATGAATGTTTACCAATGTGTCATTTAGGATGCTATATTGGAAATGATTTGTATTGAAATTAATTTTTATAGGCCCGTAAATTTTCAGGTCGACTCTCAATTGCACAATTTTAAAAGGTTTTACGTAAAAAGAAAATGTTGTTAAAGTATTTTATCTTATTTTCACATTTTAGGATCGAATTATAGGTATTTTTTTGAGATTATGTCAAAAACCTGACGTGATAGAGTTAAATGGAGCAATGTTCTTACATATTTTACTAACATATATACGCTTTTGAGATAATCTTGAAATGACAAGACTTTTTTTTGAGAATCTTGTCAACCACCATGAAATTGAAATATATATATATTCAGATCTGGTTGAGAAATTGACAAATTATTCGGTTTTTTTTTTGTAATGGTGGTTAAGGGAACTCAGGTGGCTCGGTCGATAATGTCAAATTCTACCCTAAAATGTTATCAAACTCCACTATATAACTATACAAACTTTATGTACTACGACTACAAAAGTTAGCATTATATGTAGTCACAAAACAAATTAAAGGATTGATTGAGAATTAGAGGAGAAAGCCTGAAAGAAAAAAAAACTTGTCATTTCATTTACTTGTCGTCATAACCTATTCGTCGATCATTTTTTGTGGCACGTTTTTCTCTGCCAATTCTCAATCAATCTTTCCGAAATTTGTTTTGTGACTACATATATAATGCTAAATTTCGCAGTAATGAGTCCGAAATTACGAAATAGCGCTCAGAAACTTTTTAACCTCATCCTAATACACTATGTATATAGAACGGAGATTTGTCGGTAAACAAGGTTCTCGGAAAACCCGTATGGTATTAGTCACCTAGCTGTATAGACCCCACATAAAAGTTTTTATGTATATGTATATAAGGAATTATAATTAAAAGCCCGATTTGAAACAGATCAGGATCGGATAGAGCTTTCTGACCTGCGGGACCCGGATCCGACACATATCTGCGGTTGCGTTACATCCGGATCAGGTTCAGATGAGGCATTCGGATCTGGATCGGATATGTGCTAAGGCTTCCGGATTCGTTCCTGATCCGACCCGTAGGTGAATGTTTATTCGGGAAGCGCGCAAGAATTGCGTTAAAACGAATATTTCGAATAGAAGGTGTGAAATGAGTAGTTTGTCGAGTTCAACTATTATTTCTGTTAAAATAACTGAATTTTATTTAATCACATTCACCCTGTTTACACCGATAATTGACAATCGTACTCTTTAACCTTACTAAAACTATCACGTTTAGGTTACTTATTATAATTATTTTAAATGTTATACGTTTTTATTACTGTCTGTAATACATTTTATTAAAATAAAAAGGTAAGTAATTGTTCTATTTTAGTGACTCCTATTTTATGTTTTTTTTCAATTTAAATTTTTAATCAGGTAATTTTGTTATAGCTCTATTAATTACTTCTTATGGTTACATCTGCTCTAAAATGCCGACGGATTTTTGTGATCACGAAGACAACCGGTCGAAAGTTTGCGGACCGTGTGGCAGAAAAATAATTTGCGGTGCTGCGAAATTGAGGTTTTTCAAGATCAACAGTGATGGCGAAATTCTCATCCAAAAACACGTCGATAGTTCGTTCAAGTTGGAGGACTCGAAATATCCATTGGCTTGGTGCAATACCTGTCGTATTACTATTAAAGAATTCGAAAAAGGAATTACCAAGAGGCCCAAAATTCGAATACCCAATTATGAAGATATATGCACGGAGAGAAGGTTTTGCGGGCAGCGCGCCGCAGCCCGCAGCGGCGGCATCCCCACTCTTTCGGGACGGTGAATCCCCGAATTAGGTTAGGGGGAACGTCAAAACTCATGACACGCTGCCTTCCTGCAATTCGGGCACGCTGCCTGCCCGGTCCGCGGGTACGCAGCGTTCCCGCGGTTCAGGTGCCGTATTTGCCCGAATGGGACATTCGAAACTTTCGTGTATATTCATATTGAAACGAACAAAAACTCATTTTATAATTTTTTGTAACGGATAATAAAAAATGTGACCTTTCACTGCAATTATGTGTATAAAATAATAAGTTTTAGAAAAATAGCATCCAATTTATTTACAATGTTCCAAAATCATAACAAATTTTGAGAATTTAATAAATAGACTTTACCCATGTAAAGAGCAAATTTCGTAAAAGTAGCACCATAAAGCCGCAAATAAGATATAAGTAAACAAAACAAAGTAAAAAAATGTGTATTTTACCATTCAATCCAATTTCTCGAGAAATAGATTTCACAAAATTACAAAATTAAAAATGGCGGATCCAATATGATGGGGAAAAATACGGGTTTCGAGGATGCTGATTATGAATCCATTGTCAGGTTTTCATCATTGAAATTCATAATTCAATTTTGCAAATCCAACGGATTCGGAATCCGTCAAACTCGACTTAATTAAGTATATAAATTATATTTTATGATTTAAACAATTCATACCCAAGCTTTAAGTATTTTTTCACATTAAAAAAATTTGAATTTAGTTTAATTTACGCGTAGAAAATAGTAGATAATTACAAAATCTATCAAATTGTCTCTGCAAATTGCAATTGTGCTCTTTTAATTATTCTACAAATTGTGCCCGATGTTTGCAAAACTTTTAACTTCACAATGTCATGTACTTTTACCGTTGTATTAAAGGTACAACTGACCTGAAATATGTTAATGTAATTATGTAAATGTTGAGTCTTATTGCCGATAAAAATTGATTATTTATATTTGAAATTGAAAATTTATATTTAAAATTGAAAATTTTATATTTAGCGATTTTCATATTTACGGATTTAGGGATTTGAAAGTTGTAGTAATTTTGGTTTCTAGAAATGATGTCACTGTTTATGGCTTTTTGCCCACAACCGATTAATTAGATAAATAAAATATCTTAATTACCACAGCTTCCGAAAGGCTGTCGAACTGGATATAAGTTAATATGCATGAATTGTTTCGAAATTTCGTTAGCATGAGGATCAAATGTTCCATTTTTAATAACTATTTATATTTTTCTGAAAAAATGAAGAAATCATTTTTATTTTTTTTGTTGGTAATGTTGAAATGTGGCGATGGATACACAGGACGGGGTTTACTCTTCAATTACTATATTTCAGCATCAAAATTGCAATGAAGTACGCGACTATGTCTGATAAATAAATATTAGTGCATTTAATGATACTCTGTTTTAATATTTTTATCAATAATATACAAAATGTAGTGTATGTTTACGGTTTTCATACTAATAATATCTAAGTGTCACATTTTTCGAAATCATCCCCACCCTTTCAAAAATCGTTTTCTACGTTCAATCTTATTTAATGTAGTTCTTCCTAACAAAAATAACTTCTCACGTGGACAAAAAAGACTTAAATAATTCCATAAATTATATGTGCACTTTCATTTATAAATTAATTTATTAAGAAACAATTATTACAGAAAATTTGTATTTATTGACATATATTTACAAGACAATATTATAAATGATCATAGCTTACAAAAATTATACATGCAGTGTTACATAAATTACAAACCGTAACGCAATGAAATAAAGTGAGTAGTATTGATTTTAGCAGATAAAGCAGGAGCTATCGTAGGTAAGTCAGTGAATTTAATTAATTTACACTCTTTGCTTGTAAACTCTGCAATATAACTATAATAGTGCTCATCAAAAGTAATTTCATTATAAATTGCAAGATGAAAATAAACATCTTCATTTATTTTAATGATTTCTGTTATTTCTCCAAATTCTTTTTCTATTTTTTGTATATTTACAACGACAAACATTCCTATTTTATACATAGTGCCGTATATTGATACACTATTGTAATAATCATCAGGGCATATATCATGGACCAAACATTTTTTTATTACCTGTGTTTTATTAGTACCGAATGTAATAGGGCTTAAATATTCTGTATTGTGCATCATTTCGCACATGCTTAAAGTTTGTTTGATTGCGATTGTAGCTAATAAGTTCTTACTGTTAGAAGTGCTTATCGCAATAGACTTGATTAGTCGATGCCTCGACTCATAACGCATGCTCCAGAAGTTGACAACAGGTCCATTCTCAAGTATAATTCTTGGGTAATGAGTTAATATATGGAATTTTGGTTTCAGTCTCCCATATAACTCTACATATAACGCATTGAGACACGATATTGACGCTTTCAGGACTTCAGCATCAGAGGCAATTATCCGGGGCGAAGTAACAATGTCAATAATTTGACGCAAATGTCTGTACAGTTGCCAACTTTTATCATTTTCAGGCACCTTGTCCCCAATAATTAAACCGAAATATCGCACCAGGCATAACGTTTCGCTGGCCGACATTTTTAGTTTCATTTCCTTTTTGATTCGGTCAATTTGAAGCATAGGTGGCTTATTGGAAATTTCTAATTCTCCATAATTGAAACATTGGTTCCTGGCATTTAGATCATCCAAAGTGAAGTATTTTTTTTCCGAAATAAATGTAAATATAATTTAACGCATCACATAAACACACACGCCTTCGAATAAATCGTGCATGAGATCCATCGTTACATTTTCGGCCACGTGAAAACCTTTAACAGAGTTAAAAGCAAATACCTCTTTTATTCCAGTACTGGGTGTATCTAAACATTGAACATTGTTTTCATAATTGATGTTTGTTCTTAGTTTCGATTCATGCTCTTCAGTTGCTTCTGATGTTTCTGTAGATGACATCGTGCAGATTCGACACCAGTGATTTGCATTAAATGATTCGGTGAATCCAAGAATACTATTAAGACCTAGGTTGTCCCCCAATACAAGGAATAACTGAAATTTAACTATGTGTTCTACGCCGTCCACAATTATCTCAATGCCTTCATCTTGAAGATAATTAAGGTCTTTGATTAATGGGTGGAAAACTTTAGCATTCGTAGTTTTCTTCTTATCTTCAGCATGTACTAATGCTGAAAATATAATACTCTTCAGGTGGGACGCAATATGTCGAGGCAGAGTTCCTATTAAAGTGTACACGGCTCCAAATTTATTGATGCCTCCATGGCTACCTAGCGCGTTACCCACTTCGATTTCATCATAAAATACAAAGAGAGGTAAAATGATCCCATTCGTAAATGTAGCACCATACTTTCTTACCCATAAACGAGCCTGGATCAAATTAGTTATGATGTGCGTTTGTTCTGAAAGACGATTCATGTATTCCACGATTCCATTAAACACTCCGGGTTTTTCCAAAAAAAACTTCAAAGTGTTCCTGAGAGGAACGAATACTCCAAACATAGATTCTTGAACGAGTTTTAGTTCACCTGAAACGACTTTAGTTGTGAACACTTTTCCAATTTCATACTGTTCATAATTTATAAATCCCCTTTTTCTCAGAATCGTAAATATTTTTGACTCAGACGAAACGTTGTCAAAAATTGCATGATGTTTCTGGAAACATTCTTCAATATTTTGAATGCAACAGTCGGAGATATTTTCTGTTTTAAGTATTTCCTTAAAATCATTCAGAATCGAGGGTGAGTAAATATTAATCAGAAAATTTTGTATAAAAGCGATTATATCTTGAACAATTTTTCTTGGCAGCGTAGGGTCACCGTAAAGAGAAAGAATGAGAGTAAGAATATAATTCAATATTATTTTTGGATCCATTTCGTAACAGATTGAATACTTTAAAAATAGAAACGATTATTTTTTTATATTAATTATAAATTTTATATTTACATCTGCTTAATATCACTAAGTAGTTTATGAACTGCTGAATAAGTCTTTTTAAAATTTAACTTGTACACTGATTGATATAAAAATGCCCAAACAAAATCGCAGAGAAACGGCCAAGAGTGAAGTGCGACCAAGCACTTGAAGGCCGCTTCTACAGCTTGGCACGGAGTTTGGAAAAAATAGTTTTCTCCATTTACGACTACATATGAATGAAGCCCTGCTTCCGCATCCAATTTTCCGCAAATGACGACGTATGGATGAATAGGTTGACTGAGCAATGTCAATTGATAAATTTGAGTCTCCTTCTCTCTTTCTAAAAGTGCTGGATCCTGAAATGGAAACTATTAAAAACAATTGCCATCATTATAAACGCTCAATAAGAAAAGCGATATTTTACCTCAACGTGTAATATGAATAATCTTGTGATGGTCTCCTTTCCGACATTCACAGATTCAGAATTTTCCCCTTTTACGTATTTCTGAACCGTCATCAACCTTGGCAATAACAGAAGCCCCAAGACATTAGTGTGAATACCTAAAGTACGATGAGACATAATATTATTTCAATAATTTCTCTTTCAGTTACCAAACAATATGCTTGTAATTATTTAATTATCATACAAAATTCAACAGAAATCTAAATTTTAATAAAATTATTCAAATAATTTTGCATATTGTGACGATACATCGCTGAAAACCACATTAGAACTCTCTCAAGACAAAGTTTATTTATTTTTTAAATTTATATTTAATGTCTGGTATTTCAACGGCTGTTATAACCAAATGTTAAATAAATATATTAAATGATACCTTTCTCTATTAAGCTGTTGTGTGTGGCTAAGAAGTCTTTAACATATTTAACTTTTGATTTTTTTGCGAATCTCAACACTTTTTTGGCCACATCAGGCCAATTTTCAACAAAACATGTCACGTAGTTCAATGATTTTGCTGAAACGCCTTCCTTTTCAGCTTGCTGCCGGATGAGCTTTTTAAAATCTAGTTCCAGCTATTGATATAAAATTTTTTAAAAATTATATTAATTTCATTCAAATTTGTAATTGAAAGTTTTGTTTTTACAAAACAAGCATAATATTAAAATTTTCTACAAATATGAAATTATATTTCGTGCATTCAATGATCGAAAACCCGAGATTATTATTATTTGTTATTGTTGTTGTTATTGTTATTATTATTATTTTACTAATAACATTAACAACAACATTGGTTTCTTATGTCGCTCAATCTGTACGAAAAGTGAGAAATTTTTGCTCAAATCTCTACCAGATCAGCGTGAATGTCACTGCAACCACGCCCCAAACCATGAGGTAGGTGATTGCAGCGTTGGTACTGAGTTCAATTCAACGGGCAGAAAATTCTCCATACGGGGACTAGAACCCGGAACCTTCGGAGACGTTCAGGTTATGAAACAAGGCGGACGCCTTAGCAATCGTAACCATCTCGCCCCCTATTGTTATTATTAGTATCATTAAAATAAAAAAAAAATTAACCGTTAACTCCTAGACTTGTTTTAGGCATCTTTGACGCCTAGTCATGGGTCGTTTTCGCCCTGGCAATTATTAAGCCACTATAAGTATTTGGAACAATCACAAAACAATGCAGAGAATTTCTCTCAACCTTTAATTTCAAGTCCGAATTATAATATTTTGGAAAAAAATAACTTTTTCATTATTTTTTTATTTAATGAATGGAGGTGGATACTGAAAAATCATGTATTCACGTGGGCCGAGAACGACCAATTATAGATGCTGAGAGTTAAATTGAAAATGACAAAATAAATAGTGTGAATAACAAACTTTAAATTTCAGTACTATAAGAAAGAGTTAATCGTTTTTGAACTACAATATTATTTCGGTCATTTTTAATTTAATTGTTATTTCCCATTTATTGTTAAAAATGTATGAATAAGATTTTATATTCGTTATATTCCAAAAAAAATTGTAACTTAATTAAAAGGAAATTATGTTTACCAATGATATTCCAAGTGGAGCTCGTATGCAAGGGAAAGTTCTCATATACAATTCTATTGTTGTCGGTTTCTTTTTTCCGACTGTGGAAAATAATGCTACCCTTTCTCTAAAACTTGATTCCCACTTTTGCAAAATATCGACAGAGGAATATTTGGCCTGATCGTCGTCGTTAAGGCATGTCACATCAGCTGTATTGAAATAGAACAATATCAAAATATTTCAGAGTAATACTCATTCTTGTAATAAAAAAAGAAGCTATATTTTTACCATCAATAATTGCATCATTTATATCATCTGAAGTACAATCACTTGAGCCAGATTGGATATATCCCGCTCTTCTTAATTTTGTGCGAAGACATTTATAAGTATTGTACAGTGATCCTCTGGCACTCACTTGCTCACCCTGATCGTTTCTGATCCAGGGTATAGAGCAAGACAGGATCCACTGATGGAAAGATTTCCACTATTTGATCCCTCAATTCTTCAAAATCTTCAGATGGGATCCTAAAACAATATATATTTTACTATTCCGTTTATGTCCCTAGAAAAATACATGGACCCTGTAAGAAAATTGGCCATAAGTTCTGGCGGGCTTACTAACTTTTGCCCAGATCTTTTAGTAGAATCTGCCTAGAAAGTAGGTCAGAATCTGCCCGGATTTGCCCAGAATCTGGTGAAGGAATGAGGTTATACGTAGTCCATAACCTTTATGTGTATATATATCTGCCTTTCAATTATGCATTTGATGTGTTTTTTGTAATGACAATTTCAAATCATAAGTATAAAGAAAAGTTAGGACACAGAAAGATAAACAACCATATATATAACCATGCATCTTTATACACTGAAACTTATTAAATTTTCTTTATTCAGTGATTCAGACAAAAATACAATTTTGACTGAAAATTGTGATATAGATATGTTATTAGCAAGATTTTAAACTGTTAAAACTAACAAGATTAGTTTGGTAATCATCGGTTGCTTCTCTTAAAAAAAAGGCATTTTTTGGTTCTTCGTCGAAAGTCCACTCGGAGTCCAATTTCACCAGTGTTTTGTATTAACTTTTTCACTACCTTAAAAGCAACTGTTTGATATAAAACTACTTGGAATAGTTTCAGAAGAACAAAATCTACCAAGTTTCATGGTTATATTAGAATTTTTAGCATCATTTCCATTTTTATGTGATTTAACAAAATCTGATAAAGAAGCAACCGTTTAAAATCTTGTTAATAACATATCTATATCACAATTTTCAGTCAAAATTGTATTTTTGTCTGAATCACTGAATAAAGAAAATTTAATAAGTTTCAGTGTATAAAGATGCATGGTTATATATACATGGTTGTTTATCTTTCTTTGTCCTAACTTTTCTTTACGCTTATGATTTGAAATTGTCATTGCAAATAATATATCAAAAGCTTCAGTGAAAGGTGGGTGTAAATGTTATGAGGACCGACAATACTTATCGAATAATTTACACTTTCAGGGAAGCTACCACAAGAACACATAAAAACCAACAAATTAAAAAGGCCACTACGTTGTAGTGCCTGAGCATGTAGTGTCAGCCGATTGCTTGATAATTCTGCGACTTTCCAGACAAGATTCTTGCGAATAGTTAATTATTATGATATTTAATAATAATTAATAATAATTATGTTATAATTGAGCACAATTTTAAAAACTTACTTATAATTGATTGGGCATTCTTCAAGTCTCTTTAAAATAATTATTTCATATAACCTTTTCGTGTCAAGCTCACTTGTCTTTAAATAAAGTTTTAAAATAAGTTTTCCCACAAATGTTGAGTTCAATAGGTTATAAACGAAGTTTTTATTACTACTTATTGAATTATCTAAGCGAAGAATCATAAATGAACATAATGAAGTGTTACAAATGATATGAGCACAATTACATGTGTAGGGTAAAATAAACCTTTTTGAGTCAAGCCAGTACTAGATGATAAATTAGTTGCGTGATCATGAGTCTTCTCCGGTGAAGAAGCCATACTTATATTTATGACATGCAATATAAAGCCTTGTCACATGCAAAATTAAATATCATATATGTATTTAAAGAAATTATTGCACAGAGAAAAATGTGGTACCAAGTAACATAATGGTGATACCGGCCATTATCACTCATGCTATTTATATGCAGTGGGGCCTAAATTGTATCAATTATATGAATATACTAAGACAAAATGTCATGAATAAAATTCTTTATAAAGTGAAATCATTTTTCTGTAGACTTTGACAATACATTTAGTACACATTTGGAGGAAAAATTGGCTTTAAACGCTAACACTCAAACTTAGGATAATTTAAGTTCAATAATTTATTTCTATTTTTCCATATTGTATTTTAGTTGTTTCCTAAAAGATGAAATTAGAGAACTTAGTTAAAAAACCTTCATAACCTCTAGCATATACATTTCTCATCTCCGTGCATATCATACATTTATTCACTATTTAAAAAAGCGTATATTCGGGTCATTATATGTATTTAGAACACACTATTATACTTACTTCTTTTTAAATTAATCCTTTTTCAATCGCTCTGTAACCAAATCACAAAACATAAAATGTATATATGCGCCCTTTCCGGTTTTGATGAAGCCGATTCGCGAATGAGAGCGACGTATTCCTGTGTAACAGGACAGCCGCTTCACCAATCACAGTCGTGCCGTCACACCGGTCACTTGGCGAAGCGAACGACCGGTATCGGGTGCGCTGAATGCCCGAATTTCGCTTTCAGCAGCACCGAACGCAAGTGATCGTCATGTGTATATATTAATGAACGATATTGTTCATAATTGTTTTGCTATTACCAGAAAGAATAATATTGTCGAACTTGAGACAAGTATTGAAAAACTAAAAAAAGTCTATGATGCGACTGATGTATCGGAATCATTGAAAATCCATATCATTCTCAATCACCTTCTTCAATGCTTGTCATGTCTCGATGAGGATGAAGGTTTAGGTTTGTGGTCTGAGCAAGCCGGTGAGTCAATTCATCATGAATTTTTAATATATTGGAATCGATATAAACTCAACTCAATGGATGACCCATCATACGCTTCCCAACTGAAAAAGGCTGTAGTCGAATTCTCCTCTAGACATCTGTAGTTATAATAAGTACCTATAG
>CM059582.1:67557500-67620000 GCA_030407085.1 Trichopria drosophilae | reverse complement strand
TTGTCTCGTTGCCCCTAATGTGCGCAATTTAGTATTTAAATCTATATAAGACTTTAACCATGGAGATTGTTTGAATTTGAGGAAGCGATGAATTGTATTTAAAATAATACCGTGGGTGAGTGCTCGCTTTAAATTTCGATAATGAATTACATATCTATGTTTATCATTTAATGTTGTTACGATCTCGTAACTATAGCAAAAGCACCGATGAATTAGCTGAGACGTACGAAAAAAGCAAATTGATAGACTTTAAGAAATCACAAGCAGCGTTTCCTATTGCTTGCACTAATGTATTAACACACTCTCGCTCGCTAGGCAACATGACAATCTGTAGAGGAAAAAACCTGAATTATCGATGTCGAGAGGTAGATCCCGAACCAATCCCTTCACCTATGCATAACCGATATACAAGTTAACTACATTATCGACAAACATAAACATTAGTAGAAAAACCTAAAAAGCTGGAAAAATATAGAATTCATTAATACAAATACTTTTTGTAAATTGAAATTTACCCAGAATTAAAAATACCAATATTTTTGATTTAAAAAACTTCTCCATGTTAAAAAAAATAGACGTCGTAAAAAGTGTACACTGACGAGTTTTCCTTGACTTTCCAGAGTCATAAAAATTCCTGAAAGGTGGCATCAGACAACGAGGACACACACGTAAACTCACCTACACAAACACCCTTTTTAAAATTACACACATACACCAATACATAGAAACCCATTCATGATTACCTAACCCGTACTTTTTTTTCGTTTTTCTTCATTTAAACAAACAATAATGAAAACTATAGATAATAAATACCATGATAAGGTTAAGCGGAACTTTTCGCACATTTTCAATATAAATATACATACGCAAAAACCATAATATACCATGAAAACCCAATAAATAAATTTAGCAATTAAACAAATTAACAAATAAATTATTTTACCATTTACCAATAATTCGAGATCTCCCCGATACTATTTTTTCTAATTATTATAAAAAAATATGCATAAATAATGTAGATATTGTTTGTATGCTTGTATACGTACATACACACACCCATCCTCAAACACATACGCTGATACATAGAGATCCGTTAATGATTATTCAACTTACACTTTATGTTTTTGCTAAACTAATAAAAATATATAATCACAACCAATACTGAGTTATGACTTCGCGCAAATTTCCACACATTTACAATATAACTAAAAACGCATAAATAATATAATGCATTTACAAAAATTAAACAAAACAATTAAACCAGTTAAACAGTTTAATAATCAAAACTTTAACATGCCATTAAAAACCGAATTCAAACCTAACCATGTTTTTCGCAAGTTCAATATTAAACTATAAATAATTATGTATTTACACACATACAAGCACACGCACACATATGTGATTACTCACTCGAGTCACGCCCAGACAACGTTTTATTTTACTATTTCCGCAAAATTAATTAATAAACAAAGTATTTATATAACACAATATCACTCATAATAATTTCCTCCATCTTTTGTTACAAAATGAAACAAACCACCATACTAATAATTTTGCACGTCGCACTAACAAACAATAGCTTAAAAATTACACAGTCATGTTGTCAATAACTTTGCTTTACATTTAACATCACATGGAAGTTTAAAGAAAAACACATAATATTGTATAAATAATGATTTTCGTCGAAATGTCAAAACTCCGAGGATTATTATTAATATTGTTACACCAGCAATTAACGCCTTCTTTTGTATGTTTATTACGTTCATCATGTAATTAACTTTTGTGTAAATTTTGCGAAACCAAATGTACAAATCGATAAAAAAAACAAAATTGTCAATCGGATCAACATTAGTTAAAAAAATTACGAAACCTCAACAAAAGACAAAACTCCTTCCACCTCTCGGACCTCGATAAATCTCACATCACCGAAGTTTCAATGAGCAGAAAATTGGTATAAATAGGCGTACAAAAATCATAGAAACCAGTCAAAAATTAACACTCATCGAATATCAAGTCGAGCTCTCCTAAAGAAAAAGGGCCAATTCAGAACCAGCCAGGACCACCCGGACACAGCGCCAGCCAGGACGAGCCAGATCTAGGCTAGCTTCCACAGCCCAGCATCGTCACAGCCGGATCCAACCAGCTCCCGTTGAGGCTCTCACATCGGGGACCAGGACATCTGTCACGAGGAGTAAGTATCAATACTAACAACCCCTAACATTCATAATTGTAAGGACCCTGCAGTTACCGGCGCCCGGGAGTTGTGCAGAGGTTAGCAGCCTCCGTTATTTTCCCCGTTGCAAAGGGACTAGCTAGGTCCACCTGGTGCATAAACACCCGTAAGGACAACCGCGGTTTTTCAATTTTATTTTTTTTCGACTGTTAGTGGTCTATCTGAGGCTCGGTGAACGGGTGGTGGACAGAGGCCGTAGGCCACAGTTAACCGCCCTCCTTCACCTGGGCATTAGATCGACCCATCCTCGGAAGATCCCGAAGTCGGATGCAGGCGATCCGCCCCGGAATTAACCCAAAGGTACCCCCACACTTTCCCTTCACTTTTTCTAACCGCCTATTAACTTGGCGGGCCAACCAGCGGGGACTCAGAGATTTTCCTTTCTCCGTTGACTGGTCCCGCCCCCTCCATCACATACAGGACACTGACCCTCATTTTCTCTTTTTCCACTTTTTGAGAGCCGGGTGCTCAGGAAAGGCGCCGTAAAAAGAGAGCCCGCCTGACTCAGGCCGACCAATGGGCCGTATGGAGCACCCACCACTGACGGTCGCTCGACCCAGAACTGGCCACCAACCCGCTCTCGCTCGACCAATTGGCCATCTACTGCAATTTCCCGACTCTCCCACCTCCTCTGTCCACGTCCCCTCAACCTGAATCTTCAACAGAACCACCCTCCGAAACCAAAATATCTATAGAAGAATATTTTCAGAGGTACCAACCTCCAATAAGAAAATAAATGCTACTTTTCACAAATTGAGTCTTACGCGTTTTATTTTATTCCCTACTCCTCATTTCTCGCGTCCGAACATTCCGCCTCGAACTCCAGGTCGGCTTCTGAGACCGACCTACCTTTCGGCGACTTAGGGAGAAATCTCACAAAACGAGGTAAATTCCGGTCGTAACAATGTAGCGAGTAATTTCGGTTGTTTTGAACCGGGCGGAACTGCTCGCTCGGGGCACAGCGAGAGATCTTTCTGCTTGTTGTGGATTTCTTCAGGGTAGGTCAAGTCGACATCGAGAATATATCCAATTTCCAAGTCATCGGGTACATTTTCAAAGTCAACGTTTTCCACCCATTCGAGACCTCCGGTAGGCAGTTATTGACTCATTGCCCATCCATACAAATTATTAATATCCAAGTACATTAAATACTTTGACTCTTTTGATGGGTCATAATCGGGCATGTATTTATTATTTGCCTTCGCGTACCGGTTTGAACATTGAGAAAGACCTCCCCGTATACCACGTTCAATAAACATCACCATATCATTATCGGCGAGTAATTGTAACTCTACTTGAGTATGTTTGAGAGCACAATCCCAAGTGTACCCGGGTAGAGTATAATAATGCGCGGGATCTAAACCGTGAGATTTTCGTAACGTTTCACGAAAATTTTCAAAGATATCCGCAAGCAATAAAATGTCGGTTTTTAAAAGTATAGATCCGAATACTCACCAAGAGTATTACACTTAAATACGTTCCATACATTCCTTGCATGCACATAATCAGACTCATTCACTTCACATTCATATAATTTATTAAAAAATTTGTCTCGAGCAGGAAGGTATGGCTCGTCCAAGACGCTCATTTCTTTTACGTAATCGTAGGGGAAAATTCCCTTACGTGTTAATAAATTAAATTCATTCTCATTTGGAAAATGAGACTTTAAAATTCTTTTATCATCATTCGATAAATATGATGCCAATTTCTCGAGGGAGCAATTAAAAAATCTAATTGAATCTAAAAATGTTAGTCTAAATTTTGTGTCTTTGACAAATTTTATTATCGAAATATATTTTTCCATATTGTATGGAATGACTTTCATGTCTCCCTCGAAACAATTGGTGACTTCGCGAATTAAAAAATGAGCGTCATAGCCACTTAAACTGTGAAATATTATGGGAATATTAAAACTAAATTTATAATTAATGTTGCACCTATTATGCGCAGCGCCTGGGAATTGGCCAGTGAGATGATCGTGATCCATGACTGCAACATCTTTGTCGGTAAACGAGCCCCCGCAGATGTGGCACATCGTCGCCGACCGAAATGAATTCTCTTCTCTCGGTGTCAAGTTCATCGGCTTCGTGTTCATCAAAATCTGGAACAAAAAAACATCCATTGAAAATATAAAGTGTATTATATTAGTTTAAGTTTAATTTGTATTAATTGTGTATAATTTTTATGACGTTTTAAATAAGAATAAATAATGATATCAATTATATAAAGTGAGTATTTAATCTCATTGGCCAACTTCTTCAGCTCGTTGGCAAACCAGGTAGCAGAGTCGGACCCCCGGTGAGAGCGGTAACGGGACAACGACGGGTCGTGGTTACAATCCAGGTAGTATCCTACGCTATACATTTTATGCTCTTCATAGGCCAATTTAGGTGCTGTCTTCGATTCTACTTTCCCGAGGAGACACTCGGTGTCAGCGTAAACAATGAAGGGAACCGGCATGGCTCGACCCAAACTTTTAAATTTTAAAATGCTGTTTTTTGTTTCGGGAAGTTTTACCGCACAATCATTTTTCTTTCCACACTCGAGTTTATGTGTGGCGAGTTTTTCTACACTGTGAAAATAGTGGAGAAAGCGATTGCAGATATGTTTCTCCCCATCATGTTTGCTGCAATGCCTGCTCACTAATCGGGATAAATTTTTTATCCAGCAATAATGAGAAATACTGTAAATTGTTTCATTCTCTTCAACTTCGACGTCGTTCAAAACAAACGATGAGGAGGGTCGTGGGGTTTTCCTCCGTTCTTCAGCCACAAGGAGTAGATTGATGTGCCGATTCTTTTCATTAGTAGTCAAGTGTACGGGAAGCACTTCGTTTTTATCGGCTATCATAAAGACATTCACTGAGATTTCATTGAGCTTTTCGAATTTCGGAATGTCTTTAAGTACGACAGGGAAAGTAATACCGGTAAATTTTATTTTTTCCGCATGCTTTATGTATGATGATCGCCTATGCGGATGATCCTGTGATTTTACAGGAAAGAGAGCAGAAAGATTTAAAGCAATCGTCTTCGAAACCATGCACATTGATCACGGCCTTTTTATCTCTGATCTGCTTGGGTAATTCGATCCATCTCCCAGCATGCATTGGATTATAATTTGCCAATTGTATAGCGAGCGAATTTATGGCAGATAATGGCAGATGAAGTGATATCTAATTTTTCATATCCACTATCAAAATTCTCAATGGAGTGTAGCGTTGTTACTATATCACACACCTTTCCCCCGAAAACTATGCACACATTACACACTGGTACTCTTTGAAAGCTACGCGTAGAGTATCGAACACTTTTAATTTTATAGCATCAAAGAAATCATTTAAATTCCAGTATTAAAAATTGATCGCGAGTCCAGTTTTTATGCGATTTTTGAAAGGTGAATCAACTTCCTCATAAATGAAGAGCGGAGTGAACGAATCTAAAATATTGTTCATCTCCTGCTCCATATCGGAATCCAGATGATCGAATCTCTCATCATTATCAATATCCTTGTCTTCCTCCTGTGTATTAAAATTCATCGATTTAATTTTCTCTCGCATGGCAATGAGGCGGTTGACTGCCAACTCCACAGCGTTTTCGATGTTGTGTTTCACTGATGTCGTTGTATATGGCCGTAAACTTTCAATTGCACTGTCACAACTTTCATAAAACTCGCGAATCATATTCGTGGATGCTTATAATTTTTTATATTAAAATATTTATATTCAACCCACGTATAGAGCGTATTGAGATATCGTTCTACTTCCATTTCTTTTTCTTTATTTTTGTAGAGAACGATGGAAAACTACGGAGCGTCAATTTTGAATAGAAACTGATAGTTCCGTGGTTCTATCGAAGGATTTATATGATTCGCTGGTGAGATTATTGTGAAGAAATAGAAGAGGGTCGATGATTAACGTAATGAGTAATGGATTTTAGACGCGTCTCAACTCGTATACCATCTTTACGAGATATAGGTCCCAACATATTATCTAATATTCTTAGAAATTACATGCGTTTCCCAAAGATGGGAATTACTAATGGATTTTAGACGCGTCTCAACTCGTTACTGTCATACACACGCTACTTTCCTTTCTATGTGACAAGATGAACTATAATGTATATGAAATATAATGCCAATGAAATTAAATGAGTTTCAATAATATAATAAGCACGTACTGAAATCAATGACTTTAAAACAATAGACAATAATTGGTTACAGCTCGGTTGAATAGATTTTTATTGATATTTAGTGATTAAGAAAACAAATTCAAATCTATTGTGCTTCATTCAAAATCACTCAATGAATTTTAATGAATTTTCCTTTGCTGGGAAGCACATTATATACATTGCTAAACGTTCGTTATTTGATTTGCTGCTACTGATATATATGTAGAAAAAAGTGTAAGGAAATAAAGACTAAGAATTTTTTTTAGAATATTTGGTTTGTAACTAATTTGTAAACCGTAATAGTGTAATTTTCGTAAGGCTTTGTGATCACCTTGGTGAACGAAAATAAACACATATTATTACTAATAATATTCTCTTTAATTATACTATATTGTGCATAACGCTTTTCTTTCAATCAGCTTTGGTCTACATATAATAGGATATTTATATTCATTAATGTTAGTATACAGTCGGTAATGTCGGATGCGTAGGCACTTGCGCCTTCTGTGTCGGCGTGTAACTACTGCCCAGCACTGACTCACTAGTCAGAGTAGTCCTGCCTCGTTCGTTGTATGCGTCGTTTCGTTCTGGTCGGGAAATGTAAGTTTGTCTTGTCTGTAGAAGACTACAATTAAAGTTCGTACGATAAATACCATATTGTTTTCTGTACCCACATCAATAACCCTTCAGGTTATGGGCCTAGCACGCTTCCACCGCGCGGGAAACGTGTAGATGCCCCGAATAGAAGTGGAATCACGTCAGTGCGGAAAAAAAACAGCCCGCCATTACGGCAACGAAACAAAGAGGAGAACCGAGAATTCGGCACGTGTTGGATGAGCGTTGTTGTTTTCTGCTTTTAAGAAAACAATTACAAATAAAGTTGTAAGAGTTGATGACGACACAATTCGAATAACTACAGACGACAAGATGACCTCTGAGAAATGTTTGGACGCATGTACGGAGGTGGATGAGACAAGGAATTTGTTTATTTTGATTACTACAAATACGCCAAGTAAGTACAGTGAAAGAAAATCGTATAAACATTAAGCGCGTGTGAAATTTAGGGCGATTTTCTCGTGGAAAGTCTCTGTCGTTGTGTGTCGCACTTGGTCGACTCGCTCGTTCACGAAAATAAAGAAGTTTCTAGAAACTTAATCAAATTAAAAGACCTGAATTAGAAATAAATGTGATCACAGAATAGAATAATATTAACAAATATCAGACCTTTATAATTTTCTTAACGAAAATTAAAAAAACAAAAAAAAATTCGAATTAATTAAGATTTTTGTAAGATTCAGTTTTTCTAAAGTAAAAGTTCAAGTATATTAAACAGGTTATGTTTTTTTCAAATTAAGATAGTTGTGAATAAAAAATATATATATATATATATATATATTTAACAGGAAAGGATGAAGAAGTAAATGACTTGAAGAAGTTTTATCAAAAATTCAGCGAACACTTTCAAGCTGAAGGATTGAATCCGAGTGATTCCGTTAAGATTATAGAGATAGGCAAAAGTTTTGTCTTCGAAACTGAAACCGGTGACATTTTTCTAGCAGGTGAATACTTTTATTTTATTGAATTCAATCCATTGAATAAATATTGATGCATGCAGGTCGCTAACCAAAGTCATGATTGTCTGTGTGTATTCGTCTGCTAGCCGACGGTCACTGACTGAGGGCAAAAATTCGTCTTTTTGGTGTCCAATAACATGATATGTGCTTCGTCTGTTAGTGGATATCTGGGACCAATAATCTTTCATGTTATAAATGAATAAGCCCAAGTTCTCAACTGGTATGACATGTGTTTCGTCTATCAGTGGATGACTTTGTCTCTGATTTAAGAGTGTGCTTGAGAGTTTTACATGAGAAAAATGACGTCATATTTACGATCGAATGAAGAAATTACATGTGCATATAAACTTTAAAAAGAGCAAAAGGGCATGTAAAGAATTAAGACTGAATAGAGGACAGATCGAAGTCGTCCTGGATAGGCTATTCGGAACAGCTTGAAGTTAGTATTAAAGTTTAATAAAGAGATGATTTTGTTTATTATGAGTGACTTTAAGTATGCATTAAAACATTGTAAGACTAAAACTTAGAATGAAAGTGAAAGTTAATAATAATTATATAATTAGCGACGAATTAAGTTCCTAATCAAGCACATTCACTTCCTATCATACGCACTACCATCAAACGAGTAATCAAATCAGAGACTACAAATTCTAACTTATTATTATCCTAATTCTTATTATTATTTCTTTTAGCAAAAGATTCAATGACAGCTGATGAGATTGAGTTAGTTGGCAAAGATGGCCCTATTTCAGTTGTAATCGATAAAAATATCTTTGACAAAATGGATGGAAAATCTACTGATTCGAGTGTGCCTATTGCTAATTCAACACTGGCAGCAGGTGAAAGCCAAACTGAAAAATCAGATACTGATCCAAATCAAACGAAAAATGACGACAATAAAGAATGTTACAATGAAAATAAAGAAATACTTAAAGAATTGGTAAACAACTATCAAGAAAATTCAAATCCAATAAAGACTGATGACCAATCAAAACTTAAGATTGATCAACGGGAAAAACCCAAGATAACGAATGACTTGAAGCTTGTGAGTAGGAATAAAGTCATATATGTCGATCCAACGAAAATGCAAACGATTGATCGGGATAAACTCGTGATGAAGAATAATCAGGTTAATTTAAAACCATCTACTATTGAACAAATAGTGTCAACGACCATGTCTGATATAAAGATCATGTTCAATCAAGTGTTACAATATCAAAGAAATGCATTTGATGAACAACGAAAAGAATTTTCTAAAATTCAAGATCAAATAGCTTACAAGTATAACTTGCATCCTACACACGAAGAAGAAGATCAAGAACAATATGACGAAGAAGATGGTCAACAGATGGATTCTCGTAATGAAGAGCTAATTACTCAGTCCAAATATGTAGTAATGACACAGGAACAATTAGAGAAGACGGTTAAAGATGCAGTCAACAACTCTGCTAGTAGACCACCAACTGACTCCTCAAGACTTTCATCTGAAGAACATGAGAGAATGGCAACATTAGCAACCAAGAATGCTAAAATTAAACGAGACTACAAACTAGATGAAAAAATGAAGTTTGATAACTTCAATGATTTCTTCACCTCTGAACTGCGTTCGAATGGATTATTGTACATAATAAATTCAGAAATTAAGAATGATTATAATAAAGAAACGATAGAAGAACACAAACATACGGTAAGAGAAATTCTGATCAATAGAATTCACCAAAACTACTATACGAAAGTCTCAGATTGTAAAGAACCGAAAGAAATGCTGAAAAAGTTAAGCGAGTTAAAAAGATACGAGTCTAATCAGACTGCTCCACGACTGAGACAACAAATGTATAATTTAAAATACAGACCAGAAAAGGCGAACATTAACGATTTTATAGACAAGTTTGAAAACTTGGCCAGGTGCTTCAACATCCTACCTAATAATCCAGAGTTATCAGAGGTGGAAAAACAGGAAGCATTCTCTCATGCAGTCTCGGACGGAGTATCCAGCGTCGAAATCTAAGAAAACTTAGTTTCTTATCAGAGTGGAGAAAACATGAGCTACGAAAAACTACGAGAATATGTCAGAAAAACGGAATCCTCGAGAGCCCCTAAACTGCTACCTGCAGTTAAGGCAGCCTTCAAAGTAGAATTTAAGAAATCTACATGCTACAAATGTGGAGTAAATGGCCACCAGATAAAAGATTGTCCTTTTAAAGAAACGAATATGAAGCAATGCTACAGATGCAACAACATAGTCGATGCAAGCCATATAGGAAAGTGTACGGCTAATTCTACAAGGGGTGGCTCCTCCAGTGGAGGTCGCGGAGGCCATCATGGTGGCAGAGGCGGACCAAGTTTCAAAGGTGGACCAAGAGAAGATCAGAAACGTAAATCTGATTATGTCTTTCGAGGAAATAAGAGAGGTAAATTCCAGAACTATCGAGGTAATATCAGAGGAAAGCCAAAGCGAAACGACGACAAAGAAAATCATTTCTCAAAAACCAGCGTCGAAGTTCAGCCAAAGAGAGGTAAGTTTACAGACGATAATGATTCTAATTTAAATGATATAAGTTCGTTTTATGTGTCAAATAACAATGATTTACCCTACAACTCCCGGTCGAATGATGGAAAAACTATGGTAAAATTCTTAGCTGACTCAGGTGCCACAGAACACCTTACTAAGTCAAAAGTAATCTTCAAATCCTTTGACAGTACATTCAGTGGAATAATTAAGTGTGCAAATAATAATGACAACGCGGATTTGAAAGCGGAGGGAGCGGGTACAATTAAGATTGAAACTAATAGTAGTGGGGCCATAGAGATAGACAATGTAATTTGTGCTGAATCGTTGACTGAAAACTTGCTGTCACTTAAGAAATTCGCTGAGCTAGGATTGGGAATTTATCTAGATAATCAAAGAATTGACATTTTTGATCCCCAATCCAAAGAACTGTTTCTAACCGGGCTCTACAAGAAACCTTTTTGGATTATCGAAGTAGAAGTTGACAATGAAAGAAAGAAATACTGTAATAATCGGCATGAAAGTAAAAGAATTTATGTAAATTTAGTGGAAAAAGTAGACCGAAAGTATTTTACGAGAAGTGTGACCCGGTCACAAAATCGAGTTAGTGAAATCCCTGACGATAGTAGCTTTGACAACACGAACGTACATACACCTGACGTAGTAGATTACGAAAGTGATGATAGTAGCGTGACTAATGATTTAGAAATGAATGTTGAAAATAAGTTTAGTGATGAAACCCCGGACTTTGAAAACACAATTCGAGACAGAAAATGTTATGACGGATCAGAATTACCCGTACTTAATACCCAAAATAAAGTAGAATCAATTGACTTAGCAATGCTATGGCATATTAGAATGGGTCATGCGTCGGTGACATATTTGAAAGCACTCCAAAGGGCAAATCCTGAGATCGTATCGCTTAAGAATGCAATTTTTGGAGAATCTTTAAGAATGTGCGAAATATGTATGATATCCAAGTTCAATAGATTACCGTTTAAATCCATAAGGACTAGAGCAACAAGACCACTGGAAATCATACATTCCGATACGATGGGTCCAATAAGCCCTGCTTCATACCCGAGAGGCCATAGATTCATTATGGTTTTCGTAGACGATTACTCTCGTGTTGCTATGGCATATGCAATAAAGCATAAAAGTGAAACAGATAATGCATTACGAACGTTCGTTAGAAGTTGCAGAAATCTCCTAAAAAGTGACGAAAAGGTGTGCTATTTAAGAAATGATAGAGGCACAGAGTTCACTGGAAATCCGACGATTGAAGTTCTGAATGAGTTAGGCGCGGAGTTACAATTAGCATGTCCTGACACGCCTCAACACAACGGTGTTGCAGAAAGGTTTAAACAAACTATTCAGAAAACAATCAGAACGCTTTTGTTTGGTACGGGTCTTCCGATGAACATGTGGGATCTAGCCTTAAACGTTGCAGTATTCGGGTATAATCGTACACCACATAAAGCTAATGACATGATTGCACCTTTACAGAAATTTGCAACTACAATTGTAACTTAGACAGAATGAAGCGTTTTGGTTGCATAGCCTATATAAAGGTGCAAAGAAAAACCGGACCTAAGTTTGGAAGGCTGGGAATAAAGACGATATTAATCGGCTATGTTGAAAATGGTTACCAGTTGCTAGAACCAGAAAGTGGTAAGTTTTAGGAAAGTCGCGACGTAAGATTTGATGAGAGATACGTATTCAAAGACAGATTTAAACAAACTGATATAGATAACTGGCCTGAAGACACCGAAACCATAAATAAAGATGAGTGGCTGACTAGTTTTCAGGAAGAGAATCAGTTGAATAATGTCGAAATAACAAAAACGGAGGGAGAAAAAAGAAAACGGGGCAGACCGAAAAAGACAGCAGAAATAAATAGTTCGGCTAACCAAGTTCTTCCTCAAGCACAGAGCAGTACTGGGAAAATATTAAACGAAGTCTGCACAGCCATGATCAGTTTCCAATTTAATGATGATTACGATAAACCCTATAACGAACAGGAAGATACAATTAATCATTCCCCGTTGGCACATGTAAATGATGATCCGGCTTCTTGGGAAGAAGCAATGAATTCAAAAGAAAGATCCCATTGGCAAGCAGCCATTGATGAAGAGATGAAGTCGATGAGAGAGAATGAAGTTTGGGTATTAGTTGACAGACCTTTCTTGGATTCAAACAATAAAAAACCCAACATCATAGATTCCAAGTGGGTCTTTAAAAAGAAAATCGAAGCTGACGGGAAGATTAAATACAAATCGAGATTAGTTATACGAGGGTTTAAAAATAAAAATTGTTACGATCGTAGGGAAACGTATGCTCCAGTCTCACGTATTTCACTTATAAGAACTCTATTGGCAATCGCAAATAAGTACGATCTAGAAATGGCTCAACTAGACGTCAAAACAGTATTTCTTAATGGTAAAATCGAGGAAGAGATATACATGGAAATACCGAACGGAGCTTCATATTCAGAAAAAGTGAAAAGAGCTAAAGTTTGCAAATTATTAAAAGCGTTGTATGGCTTACGGATCAGCCCTAATCTGTGGAATAAGAGGTTCACAGAAGCTGCAAACAAGATAGGACTTCAAAACAGTCAAACCGAACCATGTATATTTATTTGGAGAGATGGCGATAAATTCCTAGTTCTTCTTCTTTATGTGGATGACATCTTGATAATAACAAATTCTGAGGTTAAACTATTTGAAGTTAAGATGAATTTACAGGCAGAATTTAAAATAAAAGATATGGGCGAGCCACAAGAGTTTCTAGGCATAAAGATGGAAAGAGATAGAGTCAACAACGTGCTCAAACTCAGTTAAGAACGTTACGTTGATAAATTACTTGAGAAATTCATTGGCGATAACTTGCATTTAAAAAAAACGCCAATGATTACAAATCAAATGATGAATAAAGAAAGAAAACGAAGAGAACAAGACTATATAGATGAGACACTGAATGAGACACTGAGTGAATTAAATGCGCCATTCAGAGTGATTGTTGGTAGTTTGCTGTATGTAGCGAGTACCACTCGCCCAGATATTTCGTACACAGTAAATGTTCTGAGCAGGCACCAGATAAACCCAACTGATGAAGATTGGAATATGGCAAAAAGAATATTAGCATACCTGAAAGGAACTAAAAATCTTGGTTTAGTTTACAAAGGTATAACCGATGAACTAGAAATTTACTCAGATGCCAGCTATGCAGACTGCAAAGGGTCACTTACGACAAGTGGGTATGTGATCAAAATATATAACGACTCAGTAGCATGGAAAACACAAAAGCTATCTCATGTAAATCTGTCAACTCTCGAAGCCGAGTATATTGCAATGAGTAATTCTTGTCAAGAAGCGATAGGATTAGAAAATTCGATCAAGTTAGTTCTTAACAAAAGCCTTTATCCCATGACCCTATACTGCGATAATAAAGCTGCAATTACCAACTCTGTAACAGACGGAGGTAATAAATTACGACATGTGGTTGAGATAAAGGAACATTTTGTAAAAGAGTGTGTAGCTAAAAATAGAATCATCGTTAGTTGGATTGCCTCTAAGAACCAGCTGGCGGATATATTTACGAAACCTTTATCATTTGAAACTCACGAAAGATTAGCTAAACTAATTATGAATAATTAAGATGAAACTTTTCATGTGAACTTATTATCTGTTATTTATATCATTTTTTCTTATGTGTCACAGGTTAATAAAATAAAACCACAACGAGAGACGTCTTTCTACCTAACTAGTACAAGAAATCAAGATTAAAGGAAAAAAAAACGCGTGATTTTCTCTTGTGGATTAATGCATCAAACATTTATATTTATAATAATTTATGTTAGAATATTTAAGACTTAAATAAGGTAATATGTATGTGTTAACGCGCACCCGAGGAGGGAGTGTTAGTATACAGTCGGTAATGTCGGATGCGTAGGCACTTGCGCCATCCGTGTCGGCGTGTAACTACTGCCCAGCACTGACTCACTAGTCAGAGTAGACCTGCCTCGTTCGTTGTATGCGTCGTTTCGTTCTGGTCGGGAAATGTAAGTTTGTCTTGTCTGTAGAAGACTACAATTAAAGTTCGTACGATAAATACCATATTGTTTTCTGTACCCACATCAATAACCCTTCAATTAATAATAATGAATCGAATAAATAATAGAAATGGAAACCAACAATATTATTTTCGCCCTAAAATTGAATACCTCACTTTTTTAGAATTAACTCAGTAGGCTAGATATACGTGATTTTCGGAAAAATTAAAACAATTCAATATGTTCAGTAGTTAGGGCATTAATAATAGGCAATCATATGTATATTAAAAAAAAAAATTATTTCCCGACGGAGGTTCGAACTTTAAAATTTTGACTTACAAGTCCAGCGCTGTAACCACTCAACCACCGTACAATTGTTTTTTAAAGAACGGATAAACGCTAATAAAGTTATCGACGAACGGCATTTATTTTTTAAAGTTGCCAATAAAAAAGGAAATAAAAGTAATATTATTAAAAGAATAATGAAAGAGAATATTAGACATTTTTTAACAAAGTTAAACGGGGTTCTAAAAAAACCATTGATATTCGGAATTTGTAAAACCACTTTAGAGAGTGAATTTTCAGGTGTATCTAATGAGGAAGAATTAAAGCTGTTTTTTTATATATTGTAGTCTATTTTTGATGTATTTACTAATGAATGAAAATTTTTTTACACTTTTTATTATACTATCTTTGAATTCCTCGTAAAAAATTACTAGAGAACCAACTTTTTGGTATATTTTGAACGATTGTTTCATTTAAATATTTTATTTCCATTAAAAATCATTTACCTCCCAACCTTGCTATTTATAATAACCGATTTGATTTTATTCATATCAGTTGCATTTTCATGTAATTTTTTTTCGATTCAAAATCATTAAATTTGTAGTCCTATAATAATTAACTACCCATTCCAATTCATTCGAGGCACATAAAACTATTTTTTCATTAAAATTCATAATTGTTCTATACGCACTTTTCAATTGAAATTCACTCCACGAAATCATTTCTGCATTCCACTATTTTCCAATTCAAAATCATTAAATCGAACTACTTTTTATGAGCTATTAACCATTCAAAATCATTGAAACACATTTTCTCATTGAAATTTATTGCAGAGGCTAAAAACACGAATTCAGAAGTGATGCAGTGAATGAATTTTAATGGATCTTCAATCAATTTTCGTTTGCTAGGTTGTGAATAACGTAAACTATCAAACTTTGTAATTCTAAGAATAAAAATTAATTTAATTGTTGAACGATATTGTAGATATTTATCTGAAAAGGGTGTGACAAAGTATGTGGGTCGGTTACGATTAGAATAACCTCAGTAGGCTGGATATAATAGGTAATCATATGTAAATTAAATAGAAAAAATTTCCCGACGAAGATTCGAACTTCAAAATTTTGACTTACAAGTCCAGCGCTGTAACCACTCTACCACCGTACAATTGTTTTTTTAAAGAACGGATAAACGCTAATAAAGTTATCGTAGAACTACATTTATTTTTTAAAGTTGCCAATAAAAAAGGAAATTAAAGTAATATTATTAAATTAAATATATTATTAAAAATGTTAAGAAACGAAGTGAACCTACTATCAGCTTGCAATCTAATGGACTCTTCTAATGATTTATCTACCCGATTAAAATCCATCCCATCTGATGAAATAAATGTTCCTAATTCATTTATTATGGAAAAGGATACATCGACAATGAACAATTTTTCGCAAGTAACACAACTAATGCCCCCATCTTCAACATCTACAACTGACATGTTCAAGCTTTTTAACTTCAAGATCATCGAATTCGTGTACTGTATCGCGAACAGAACTGTATAATTCCTTGCAATTAGCTCATTTGAATACAAGGTCATTATTAGCGCATTTTAATGAAGTTAAGGAGCTCTTACACTCCGAAAACTTTCTAAGAGCTGACAGGAATCATTCGAGAGGAGGTGGCCTTGTAGTTTTCTTTAAACATCCCTGTTATGCTCTAGATTTTCCATAGAATCCGATCCATACGGTCTTGAACAACTTTGAATAATCTTTAACCATCATGGGACTAAATTTGCAGTCGGTGTTCTTTATAGACCAGTTTATGTTTCTTTACAGTTCCTAATACCTTTACAAAATACTTACAACACATTAATTTCTATGGTGGATCAGATAATAGTTGCAGGCGATCTAAATGTTAACCTTTTAAATTCAAGAAACTTTGACTCTACTAAACTTCTCGAATGGTTTCGTCATAATGACCTCCGACAATTAGTTACTTCGACAACAAGGATAACTCCATATACAGCAACATTGCTAGACGTCATTTTTGTTTGACCATCTGTCAAAATAGAAAATGTTTTTCATTTTAATGAACATGGGATTTATGACCATTCTCTTATCGGTTGTGATATATATTGCCCCAGGCCTCCCCACCATCATAAATTTATGCAAATTCGTGATTTTAAAAACTTTGATATTCTTAGTTTTAACAATGCTGCAAAGAGCGTTCCATGGGGTAATATTGCAAATTTCGCAGATATTAACGACAAAGTATCATTTTTAACACAGACTATTATTAATCTCTTCAATATATTTGCTCCTGAAAAATCGATTAGAGAAACGAAATCTCATGCTCCTTGGATAACAGATACTGTTAGAATTTTTATTAAAAAGCGCAACGCAGCTAGAACAAAAATGCGAAAGTCAAAACTGCACTGTGATATCTAATATTTTAAACAACTTAGAAATTGTACCACAAGCATGATTAGGAGAGAGCGAAAAGCGTTTTTAATGCAACTTAGTAATTTATCAAATAAAAATTTCTGGAAGACAATCAATTTTCTTGGAATTGACAGCAGTGTTTCACCTGAAATTCCGCCTGGCATGCGTGATACTGACAAATTAAATAAGCATTTTATTAATACTCCATCTAGTCCTCCAAATTTTCTTACTATCCAGAAATTTAAAAACTCAATATGTCCTATTCTTTCTGAACAAAGCTCATTTTCGTTTAATAAAATATCAATAATAGAAACTACTAATTGCTCGTCTGCGGGGGCAGACGGAGTGTCTGGTGAGATGTTCTTGAGAATTTATGAATTTTGTCTTCCCGAATTTTTACAGGTTGTAAATCATCTTCTTGAAACCAACAATTTTCCAAATGCCTGGAAGCACGCCATTGTTCGTCCCCTTCCGAAAATTCCAGAATCTCTTGAATTCTCGGATCTGCGTCCGATTAGTCGACTCCCAATTTTTTCAAAGTTAATCGAAGGAATCATGTATGAACAGATTCTTGATTATTTTAATAACCTTAAACTTTTTCCTATGTACCAATCTGGTTTTCGACGTCTGCATAGTTGCGAAACAGCACTCCTTAATGTTTCCGAAGATATTCTTACCGGTTGGGATCAAAACCTACTCAGTATTATTGGGCTCTTAGACTTTACACGTGCTTTTGATACTCTCAATCATGAATTAATGATTGCTAAGTTATCCTTTTATGGATTTTCCGTCTCAGCATGCAATCTCCTTAAAACATCTTTAGAGGATAGATCGCAATCTGTTATAATTGAAAATATGCAAAATATTTCGAACAAAGAATTGTTAAGACAAGGTTGCCCTCAGGGAGCTAAATTAAGCTCATTATTATTTATTTATCATTTATACAATTGATATTTATGATAGTTGTTCCGAAATCAAATTAAAAACCTATGCTGATGACACTCAAATGTTGACGCCCTTCCCGGTAAATAATATTACTAAATCATTCCATACATTTAATATTGAATTAAATAAAGTAGTAGAGTGGGCAGATAGTAATGTGCTGGTATTAAAATTCTTCTAGTTGGAAGCGGTAACCGACGCACGTAGAAAGGTCGACTTAGCCGAGAATAAAATTTTTATTAGAGGAAAAGCTCTTCAAATTGTCGAGGAAGCTAGGAATCTTGGAGTATTAATAGACTCGAATTGGTCCTTTTCAAGGCATGTCTCTAAGAAATGCTATGTAGAGAAGATGTTGTGTAACCCCCCGTGTGTCGGACTCCCTCACCTTTGATGTTAACGGCATGATTTACCGACTAAAACCCTAACCTCCCTTGGCTCTCCAGAATCCACATGTGCAGTCTGCAGCAGAAAAGTGGCTCCGATATCCATCTCCTCCACTGCAGACTGTACCGGGCCATTTCTTATGTAACTGTAACCACTCCCTCTACCATCGGGTAAGTGGTTACAGGATCTCGTGTGACCTCAGTAGACGGAGAGATCCCAGCAGCACTGCTTTCTGCATTCGGCCTGCGATGGAATTTGCATGTTCTTGGCAGGCCGGAATGCTTTTGATGTTTTGGTGGAAAGTTGGTCTCATTCCTCCCAGCACTCCAATTATCAGCACGACGAGTTTGATTTTGAATCCTCGATACAGCTTGCGAATCTCGAACAGGAGTTCCTGATATTTTATCCGTTTTTCGTCCTCTTTGCTGACTATATTTGTCTCTGCTGGTGCAGAGAACTCGATCACGAAGATGGATTTGTGATCGAAGTAAACAAGAACAATGTCAGACTTATTGGCTGATATTTGTCTGCTCATCGGAAATGAGTAATTTCAGTATATTCGGCAAAACTCATTCCCGACTACGGATTCAATATCAGTGGGGACGTACGGCAAAACTGGGGTTGCATCAATACCATAAGTACTGCGAAGATGGTAATACAGCACTCGAAGAGCCGCATTGTGACGTTCGATGTATGCTGAAACTGCATATATTGGGCATGCTGCCAAAAGATGCATTCGTGTCTCAGCATGACATCTACACAATCTACAAAGCGTACTCTGTACCGCCTGGTGTAAGACGTTCTGGCGATACGCTAAGGTATTGATGACCCCATCCTGGCATGCGAAGATAAAACCCTCGGTCTCGGATTTCAAGCCGGCTGATGTTAAGAACGAGAAGGTCATCTCTGCCGACAAGCCAAGTTGTTGGACATTTCGAAAGAATTGTCCATGCAATGGCTTGTCGATATGCCTTCCCTCCAACATACGGAGTTGTTCCTTCCGTATGTTAGCCCTGAGACACACTGAGCACAGATTGATGACTGATTCAGCTTCCTGTGCACCACTACGTCCCACGTTGAAAACCAGACCAAGGTTTCGCGCCGCTCGTTCCGCCGCGTTGTACAAAAACGCCCCTTTCTCCTGAATTTCATGCTGATGAACTAGCATCATCAGGGGATCCTCCGTTCGATTAATCATGTCGCAAGCTGTCTCGAGGACCAATCGGTCATGCATACACTGTAGGCTTAAAAGGCCACGACTTCCCATATTTTGGGGCAAATACTGTCGTTCCACGGAAGATCTTGGACGCAAACTGCGTTGCATATAAATCATCTTCCGTGTGCTTCGGTCAAGATCTCTTAGCTCGTCAACGTTCCACTTCAGTGCTCCAAATGAATAGAGCACTGGTGAAACGGCCAACATATTCGTGGCTGCCACCTCATTTCTCCCGGTCAATTCTGATGACCAGATCTGACGGAGAATGCGCCGAAATCTTCGCGCAGGAATTAAGTACCTATGATTCGGTCGACGCGTTGCTCTCGAATATGAGCAAGACGTACGAAGTTCGAGAAAATCCGCACGTCCTATTAGGAAAAATCCCGACGTTAGTACAAGGTGAACACGAAACTGTAGGGGACTTCGGAAACCGGGTGCTGAAGTTCAAAAGCAATGCCGTGGCCGCTGCAAACGGCTCGACCACCATTACAGGCGAGTGTCGGAAAAGTATGATCGCGCTGTTCGAACAAGAGCTCCGGGAACAGTTTATCGCGGGTTTGAGAGGCGCAGTGGAGTTTTTCCTGTTAAATGCGAATCCGGAGACTGTAAAGGAGGCCACAGAGTATGCGGTCCGGCTCCCGAATAAATTCGACGCGGAGGATCAGCCGGGGGATTAGGAGCGTCGCCAACGTGAAAACACAGAGAGGCCGGTGGCCGCACATATCGTTGTGGCGGAGGATACACACTTTCGGGATGACGAATACGGCTATAGTTTCCCCGACGATAGATGCGCCTACTGCGACAAAACAGGGCACTCCCCCGTATGATTACTATCGCGGAAACCCCAATGTTCGGGGGAAAAATTTCGCGAGTCAGCCGCGGGGAAACCTCAATCAGTCGAGGGGTTTCGAAAATCGACGTGGGTATCATCAGGGGGGACAGCCGGAGCGGGAGCGGCCGCAGTATTCCGGACAAAATCGTGGAAATTCCTGAAATAATTGTCAAAATATCCAGACACACCCGGAGGATCTCCACGGGACTGGTCGAACTCAGGGGCAAAAGAAAAGAAACCCAAGAAAATTGAGTGGGCCGAGACCCCGGGGGCAATCATCCCCTAACGCGGCTTTAAACTCGCAAGGCACTCGGGCCGCGACTTGGGCACCGATCGACCGCGAAATCGATCGAAAAGACGGAAGGAATTCCACCAATACGATGTGCGCAAAAGGTCAGATTCGAGTTCGGGAAATCCTACGGATCATAAAATACCACGCTGGAACGAAAACACTGCCACAACCACCGAGAGAAGCGATGTTAATACGGAAAGGGCACCGAAAACATCACGACGGGCAAAAGGGTCGTCAGTGAGCAAATACTGGGGTTGGGTACTTGTATATGCCGACGCGTCAGAACCTCCGAAGACGGTCACCGCACCCGTGAGCACGCGGTCGGGTAGGAATTATAAGGGAGAAACTTCTCCAAATCCGCCAATTCCGAACGAGAATCGGCCGAATACGAGAAATGTCGCGAGCGCCCACCCTGCAACGCCGACATTGGCGAACAAGTCGCAACTAGACTTCTCAGTAATAATGGACACAGGTTCCATGCCCGATCATTCCGATACATCGCAGGATGTCATTACTGACATCAATGAATTCGTGCATAATCGAAACAATAATTATCGCACTCGTTGGGAATACCGGATGGTTCTTGGCCTTTCAAGAACGTATTATCGGAAGCTGACGAGACTCCGTTGAGTTGTGATCACGTCAGTGGAACGGAGGAAGAACACGTACCCTCCTTTAGATCCGTGGAAAGGGAAACAAAACCCTCCCCGAAAGAACCGCCACCAGTCGCGATCCAAATGGATTTCACTTATCGTATTTGGGGAAAAATCAATCCTGAACGTCTGAATGAAAACGAAGGAGACAGTGAGAGCTCGAAAACGAGCGAGATATGTAAAAGGCGTCGCAAGAAAAAATCGGTAACGCCGGAGCGGTTGCGCAATAAGCACGACAAAGACAATGGCTCCAACAATGAGAGAGAGAGAGAGAGAGAGAGAGAGAGAGAGAGAGAGAGAGAGAGAGAGAGAGAGAGAGAGAGAGAGAGAGCGTGGAAATTGCCTGTTCGAGGAGGAGAAACCTACCTGGGCAATTGAAAAACAGTTAGGAGGGTAGCTAGAAACACCCCTGTCCGCGCTATTATGGTAATCTGTCCGCCGATAGAGCGTCGATGGGGTATTATCCTTAGGGGCCCCATCGGCTAGACGGGACGGTTGTCGGGCACGCCCTCTTCCGTCCAACACGCCTTTAGGGTGTGTACTATGATATAGTTAGTCGGTCGCGGTTGTTTGGGAAATTCCCTCGCTTCCGCGGCCGACACGTCAAGATATTAAAATTTCGCAGGGGAATTATTCCCCCTGTACGTTTCTGTAATATGAAATGATATTAGGGGGTCAGCTCGTCAGCCGGGGGAGGTTGACATTTCCGCCCATCCCCTGGTTCAAGATTAAAATATTTCGCCGGCACAGGAATTTTGCTATATTTTTTTTTACCTGTCCCGGCTTGTCCAAGTGCTTCTCGGCCGAACAAAAACAATACGGGACCACACAAGCCAAAAAAAAAAAAAAAAAAAAAAAGAGCTCATTCTCCTCGTGGTGTTGGGGGCGGGTGCATATCCCCGCCAACTGTAGGCTGTGACCGTCCGCCAGTGCTTCCGGTATTATACTGGCCGGTGGTCACGGATGACGAGGTCGGGATGGAGGTTCTCCAATTCACCCTCGGCGCCCTCAACGGGCCTATTTTTGCGCATGTCCCCGGGAAGATGGTGCGCGGCGGCTAGCCGATCCACGATGTTGTTGTGGCGCCTTTGGATCGCGTCCGCATGGGGGCCGCAGTGGCCGATCACGTGCGGGAGAGTTTCGAGGTCTGCTCCGCATCGCCTACAGCGCTTGTCACCCTCGCCCCAACGCCTCGCTCCATTCAGGGGCAGGACACCGAGACGAGCGCGATGTAAGAAGCGCCATTCGGGGAAGCGGGTGTTTCTGCCGTCGCGCAGGAAGAGGTTGGAAACCCCACATCGCGACGACACCTCGAAAACCTTGCCTTGATCTTTTTTGGCTAAAAGGCTCTCCCGGTATCGACCAGCCACTGCCGCCCTCAGGCGGCCGATAACCTGCCACCGCGAGGTGGGCGGGATGATAACTTTACCACCTCGCAACCCACGGCACTCCAGGGCGAACTCTGCCCGATGCTCGCTCCACCGCCAGCAGAGGTCAAGATGTTTAGTTTGTCTCCTGGCGGCGGACCGGGCATCGCTCCACGTCGATGCGAGACCACTGGACGGTCGCCTCAGCACACCCTCGGAAGAACCCGGAAGGTACTGGGCGACGATGTTATTGTCTGGCTCACGGCCGATCTTCCGCCGTACCTCGTCTAGCAGCGAGTCCATAGCGAGGCCCCTAACCATCGGATCCGACGCCGACAACAGTTTGAGGGCGTGGGCGATGGTCAGAGCGTCCGCTATGTCCGCGAGCATCCCCTTGGTTGGGGGGCAGGAAAACCACCTCCGCACTCGCTCGCTGCGGGAGGTTGAGCCAGCCCTTGGCCGCCTGCTTTATAAGCCGGTCGGCCTCGGTCCGTGGTCCCTTCTCGACGCTGGCTCCCCTGAGCAGGAAGTCCAGCCGCGGCAGCAGAAACGTCGCCACGGCGTCGATCTTCTGCCAGGGGGCCAGTGCAGACCCATCCACCGCCCGGAGGTCTCTAACAAGATCTCCGATCGATGAGATGGGTGTTTGTCGCACCTGGAATCCCGTGGGTATGCCGAGTTGGTCGTACGCCTCGCCAACCCCCAGGGACTTGACTACGCCGTTTTGGAGGCTAAACGTCGTCGGCCGGACCCCAGCATTGCGGCCACCACCAATATGTAGTGTGGCACACTTTGCCGGGTTAAACGATAATCTGACCGACTCTGCCGCCTCCTGCATGGTGCGTAGCTGCGCCTCCATCTCCTCCTGGGTGCTAGCTAGTAGCACGGTGTCGTCCGCGTAGGTCAGCTTGTTAATAGACCTACCCCACAGCATGTAACCGCCCCCCAGAGTGGCCAAAGACCGTAAAACGGGCTCAAGGGTCAGGTTAAACACTATGGGGCTCAGCGGACAACCCTGTCGCACCCCGGAGGAGATTCTGATGGGGCCCGTTTCGCCTTGGGCGGCCAACACAAAAAGTGTGCCGAACCCTTTGAAATTTTGGTTCGGAACGAGAAGATCGTAACAGATGGAAATTTCCTGTTCGACTCTCTCATCATGGTGCACAAATTGAATACTACACCGAAAGAACTTCGAAAAACACTACTCACCCTTGAGCGACTGGACGAGTGTGCCGAGCCCGTCGAAGCGCGCGCGATACTCCTCTCTCCAAGCGTTTACGCAAATGACAACCACATACGCTTATTCGCCTTGCATTTTAAGGTCAACATATGCGTGCATTACAGTGACGACCCGATTAGAACAAGATACTTTAATTTTAAAACCTCTGACACGGCTACGTGGTGCCATTTTGCATTTAGTGTTGCAGTATAGAAAACAATCATGGGGGGTGGGTCATCTCAGGGCAATTGGCTCACCCGATGCTGGAGGTGGTTCTTCGGGAAAGGAAAGTTCCTCGGAATCTACTGAGAGTTCGAGCGAGGATTCGGACGACGGGCAAGGACCCGTGAACCAGCCACTGCCGACCTCGTCCACAGAGACAAGTGGGAGGTCAGGTCGGGGAAATGACTCGACTGACGGGATCGATCACCTTAAAGAAGGTGAACCTATTCCTGAAAATAAGTGCTAAACATCTGACTAGTGAAAAAGCACACCTCGCATTCTTCACTACCGCTGATTGTCTACTGGATAGTGAGGTGGTGCTTCTGGAAAAGCAGTTGATGACGCGGCAAAAATTAGCAGATGGCGTCTCCAAGGTTGGTGAAATGGTGGTAATTAAATCAGGGAAATATCTCATATTCGCCCTGATACTCAAACAATCCATTAGTGAAAGGGCGACGAAGGCGGCCATAAATACTTGTTTTACAAAGTTAAAAAAGGCCATTTCTGAAAACAGAATACGAGCCCTATACGTCGGGTACGATTTAGACATACTCACAAAACAATAATGGCTGTGTATTGAGATGTTCCGAGAAAAAATTAAATTCCGAATCACGGTCATAATTTGCAAAGATTCCTTAGCAGTACCCCAAGCCGGAGAGCGGTACATGGTGATTCGAGAACATTGTTCGACTACCGGGGGTCATAAGGGAATAAATAAGACATATCGCCATTTATCTCGCACACATTACTGGCGAAATATACGGTCGGACATAAGTGAAGTCATCGGTCGATGCTATCAGTGCCAGCATGGGAAAACAACTAGGCAGAAAACCCGACTTCCTATGATAATCACGGACACCCCGCAGAAGCATTTGACAAGGTCGCATTAGACCTTTGGGGTCCGACCACGATATCTAGTGCCGGCAACAAGTACGTCCTTACCATACAGGACTTGTTGACGAAATATTCGATGGCGGTACCATTGCCCGACGGTAGCGCCTTGTCCGTCGCGAAAGCATTCGCTACCCTATGTATATGCCAGGTCGAAGCCCCGCGAGCAATTTTAATGGACCAAGGGCCTTGTTTTATGTCTGAAACCTTCAGAGAACTCGCGCGATTGTTTAAAATAGCGAAATTCGCGACATCCGCCTCTCACCCACAATCAAATGGGAGTATAGAGCGGAGTCATCACGTACTGACAGAGTATTTACGGTGTTTTGTCGAAATTCAGACGCTAACCGGCCTGAACCTTAACCGAGCTAAGCACCGGTCAAAGGCCTATTATGACCGGAAACAAAACGTCAAACATTTCCGTGTCGGCGAGACGGTAATGCTCGCGAAGGAGCCACGACACGGCAAGCTCGATGATACATTCGAGAGCCCTTACGAAATCGTGGAGATCGTAGGATCGCGAAATGTAAGGCTGCAGCTGGACGAGATGCGTACAAAAGTAGTACACGTTGATAAGCTGAGGAAAGGATACGATCCGCTAATCTTCGACGATGATAGGGGATCGTCTCGTGGCACGTCCAGTAACGATGAAGAGTTGTAGGACACGGGAGACTAAGGGGAGGGGGGGAAGGAGAGCTATCGACCTCCTCTTTATTCCATCCGTCTGCTTTCGGGCCTACGCAACGCGCTCAGAGTTAGCGATAGAAGGGAGTAGGGTTTTCGAATATAATTCTAACATAATTTCCAGTACTACATTCATGCCCGAATTAACATGCCCAGGATACACGCGCGGATTTTTTTTCTGTTCCCGTGCGTATCATTGTTTTCGCAATTCTGTTTGCAAAATCGAGGCAGATCCATCCGGAGTTCATTACGATGGAAAACATTACAAAGCACATACAGGAAATAGTCAACCTCACACCGGAATGCAATTTTCCCATGTGGTACAGTAAATTATCGCTGGACGCTCTGCTCGCAGTTTCCGACATGAAGATTGCCTACCTGAACGAATCGCTAGTTTACGTACTGCGCATCCCTCTGGCATTACGTGAGGATTTCTCGCTTTACGAACATCGTCCTATGCCGGTGCGGCAGATGATCGGAAATGAGTCCCGATCGGCCTTCATAATGCCGACAACCCGATACTCCGGTATAACCAACAACCGAGATCGCTATCTACGCCTAACCTTGGAAGAATATCAGAAGTGCAGGCGAAGCGATAAAATATATATGTATGCCACGGGAAAATGCTAATACACATGGCAGACGCTCATACCGACTGCTAAATACGAATGATCACCGATATCCATTTCCGGGACTTTAGCAAATGCGATATCAGAATAATGGCCCAAGGCCCCAAGTTTTGGATAAATTCGCGGACTGCGAATGTTTGGATGCACTCGGCCACCCGGGAGGAACCGATGATAGTCATCTGCGGCAACGAATTGATCGTAACTCGCTGCGCCTCTCGCCGGGATGCAAAGCTCAGACAGGGAGAACAACACTCACGGCCTCCGCGGTAATAACCTCCGAGCTGACCCACGAGAGTTACGGAACAACAGGCCTGAACATCACGCAACTACTTATCGAGGACGCCGTAGAGATCGCCGGGATTAACGAGAGGATCCGGCGAGAAGAAATCACATCGAAAGATCCTCGCGCCGCACCCGGAACCCTGGAGAATAACTTCAACTTCAGTGAACTAGTTAATCGGGCAAGAGAATTGCGTAGAAGCAAGGACATGGCGGAAAAGCTTAACGCCACCATATACAGCGAGCCATCCCTCATTATGACCTTTATCTATGCCCTTATCATCTGGAGATGTTTTCGGGCGAAAATCACAGCGGCATTCGGCAAATCCAAGAAGATCACGGTCACAACGATGCGAAGTCCGCGTCGCAAAACGAAGCGTGAAGTGCGCTTCGATGCTAGTGTTCCGTAGATATCGGTAGTGATAACGAGGCGGGAGAATTCTCGTCTGAGTCCGGTGAATCGGGCGGCAAGCGTAGTGACACGCCAAAAATGCAAGCGAGAGCTCTCCAGAGCACTAACAATTATGCACTTAATAGAGAGACAATAGGAAATAAATGACTAGCGTACCCTATGAACTTTAAGTCATAAAAGTTAAGTATAAAAATGTAAAAGTTGCTGGCGGAAACCAACACCCTCGGAAATACATTGCTATTCATGTAAACATATTATGTATATAACGCGATCACTCACTGCACCCCGTGTGTTGCGCGGCGGTAGAACGCCGATTTTTGGGGGGGGGGGGGGTAGGTGTTACGACCGGCGGGTCGTAACCGATCGCGTGATCGATTATGATTAAACGACAATCGCACAACACATAAATATAACTATAACTTGTGAATATTGACACATATATTATAGACTAGCTAGATGAGTATTATTATAACAAATTAAAATATAGGAAATAATATAGGCTGCGTAGCGTTACAGTGCAACGAAACACCATGCATCCAGTCTCGTCTGTCAGTTGTGAGACCAGGTACGCAATCCGAGTTGAAGTTGCATAAATTTGACACGAACGTTCCAGGAAAGTGTAAGCACTTTTCGGCTGGGAACCTGCAGGCTTCGATAAATTACATGACAGCAAAGGCCTGTGCTCGGAAGCAAAATTAAAAGCTCAGCAGATTCCCAGGGGCGAAAACTGCAGACGTATACGGGAACGTCGAAACGACCCGTCGACTTTGTCGAGGCGGATCTGAAAGAAGGACAGTCTTGACTCAACATGCAAACTTAACGCACGATCTACCGAGATCGAGGAGTACGGACTCGAAATCTGTCGCGAGTCAGGAACGTCGGGAAATTTAAGTGCGCGCCCCGATCCGATCGATTTGCGATTCAGTCGCCATATTTGCGATTTAGTCGTCTTTTGTTTGCGGTGCAGCCGCTATCTGTTGCGATTTAGTCGCCATGTTATTTTTGCGATTCAGTCGCCATATTTGCGATTTAGTCGCCTTTTTGTTGCGGTGCAGCCGCCATTTGTTGCGATTTAGTCACCATGTTATTTTTGCGATTCAGTCGCCATATTTGCTATTCAGTCGCCTTAGTTAGTAGTATTAAGAATTTGTTATACCGGTAGTTAATAAGTTTTATTATTAATTAGATTTAATCAATTTAGTTTTAAGAAAGTATGAATGTGTTAGGGAAGTACGGGGGGAAATTGGAACTTCTATCCTATTTATTGTTTTATTGTCAACAAGTTTCATTTGAATTTATTATTCTACCGATTAGAACAATTATATTATCAATTAGAAAAAGAAAGAGAAATATTGAACTGAAAAGGTTATCGGAAATTATTGGCTGAAAATAATATTTACTCTGATTCTCGAAACATGCTTTATTCTGAAAAGAGTTGTTATTGTTCGGGCTGGGTTAACGCGTATGTTATGATGAACAAGGTCGGCTACGGTAAGTCTGTAAACACAGCGCAACAATGGGTGTTTACGAAGTTAGTGCTTCTGGAAGGTGCGAGAAGGATCGAGAAGGCGTTCGAGAGAGGAGAAAAGTAGGGGAGGTAGTCGTCCGCCCGAGTTGCCGGAGTCGCGTGACTTAGAAGAACCAATTAGCGACCGCCGCTCCTGAACCGTGGAGAAGGGGACTCGGTGGGTCTGGGAGAGCGACGCCGCGCCGAGCGCCCATTCTCGTTCGTGCAGTGGGAGCGGAAGGAACCCTGGACTCTGGCAGGTGCGCATCCTTGGAGGATAAAGGTACGACGGCTTACGGTAAGTTCGCGATTATTTTGGACTTTAACAAAATAAGTACCCTTCCGTAATTCGTGATCGTTTTCTCGCTCGTGTTCTTGATCGGAGTGACTTCGGGTTTAGGAAATTTTTCGTCGTTTAGGAAAATTCGTTTGTTGTCGGGTTTGTAGGACGAAGTGCGGTTTCGTCCTGGTTAGCTTATCGTTCATAAACCGTGAGAAAACGGAAAATGTAGTATCGGTAAATTTGTAGTCAAGGAAAATGGATATCGTTACATTTTTAGAACAAGAAAATAGTTATCGTTAAAGTTAATTAACAAAAATTAATCTCGTTAACTTTGTGACAAAGGAAAATGGATATAGTTACATTTTTAGAACACGAAAATAGTTATCGTTAAAGTTAATTAACCAAAATTAATATCGTTAACTTTGTGACAAAGGGAAATGGACGTTACTTTTAGAACAAGAAATTGGTACTCGTTAATTTTAATTAAACAACATTAATACCGTTAAATTTGTGATAAAGGAAAATGGATACCGTTACTTTTGAACAAGAAATTGGTTCTCGTTAAAATTAATTAACAAGAGTAATGTCGTTAGATTCATGACCAGGGAAAATGGATAATAGCGTTACATTTTTAGAACAAGAAATTGGTTCTCGTTGCAGTTCATTAACCAAAGTTGTATCGTTAGATTCATGACAGGGGAAAATGGGTATCGTTACGTTTAAGACAAGGAATTGGTTCTCGTTGAAATTAATTAGCAACAGTAAAGTCGTTAGATGTGTGGCAAAAGATAACGGATATCACTAAAATTTAACATTAATGACCTTGGGTCTCGTTAGAATCACTTCACACCAGATTTGTTTATCATTAGGTTTCACAACAACTCAATTGGGTATCGTTAAGAATTATGTTGTAAAAGAATTGTCCTGAGAACTTTGTTACGGAGAAATGGATGTCGTTAGCCTTATTGGTAAGCGGGGTTATCGTTAGTTAGCCATAGGCGAAGGGAGGATATTTACAGAAGATATTTAACCGATTAAATATACATTGAAACTACTGGAGTTGATGTTTTTTTTAATTAGGACGGCAATCAGATCGATTTCACTAATTCTACCTTTGTCTCTCGGTGATACCCGTGAATCTAAGATCCTGGGCTACGGGCACCGAAAGGTGCAAGCGGGAATTGTTTTGTATTTCCGTTGCATTAGAGGTTATCGGACCAATGTGTGGCAGGCTATGGACACCCGCTGTGGAGGTGTAACCCGGGGTTTTCTTTATATTTTATTTCGCAAAAGTGCTCTCGGCCCGTAGGGGCAACCGAAAATTATTTTTATTATGAACCCGTGCCGCGCCGAATCCGGGAAATGAACTCTTCCTTTAATTATTCCATATAGCGTTCGTTAAAGTGAAATCCTTGTTCGATAAAGTTCGTATTGGCAAAAATTCGCGTTTTGATTTGATTGATTTGATTTGATTTATTTAAACTCATTTGACCCCACAATCACGAAGACCACTAGGGGTCGAGTATAAACATGGTTACAAATTATACAGTAATACTATTTATAAGTCCTAAATTTAATCTAATTTGTGAGTGTGCGCACTACGTGAGAAAATACTAGAGCCAATAAAATGACAAACATTAAAATCCCCTAAAATCATTAATCATTAATCCGTCATGAGCGCAAATATAAGCGGAATCCTCATTGAGTGAGAGCGCGCCCGAGAAGGCGGAAACTGATAAGTCAGGTGGCAAATACAAAATAAATAAAAGTAGACGAACGGTATTTACAGTGCAGTGAAATGCTAGTGCATCGTATGAAGTGTCAGAGTACGTAGTCAAAGGAACTTCAATAACGGAATTTCATTTTTTATCGCAAATAAAACACCGCCATCTTTCCGAAAAAGCCGGTCGTGTCTAAATACAGAGTAATACGCACAGGGAAATACAAGTGAACTAGCAACGGTTGGTTTTAGCCACGTTTCGGTAAGCGCGAAGGCGTCAAAATTTAGACACCCGAACTAATTGATGCTGATTCAAGTTTGGTGTTGAGGCCGCGAACCTTTTGATATAGGACAGATAATAACGACGAATCAACGCATTGCGATGAAGACGAAGCACAGACCGATACATTCGACAACACTACAGACGCGGTGGCACAGGGCACACGAGACGAATAATCACAGTCTAGTCCTCTTGACGATGTTGAGGAAGGATTTTTGCGACATACGGACGACCATCCCTGTACTTTAGGGTGTAGTTCCTCTGGGCTTCTGCTGAGCGGCTGTGCAGATCGTCTAGTGCTTTCTGCAACTCCCAACGCTGAAGAGCGATCCGATCTGGACCTATGGAAGTTTTTGGGAGGTCACAATATGTCCGAAGACATTCTATACCTTCACCGTGCGAAATCGAAGCGTCAGTGTACTCCATGCGTTTCAGTGTATATGTATATGTTGTTATTACATCCGAGCGTTGTCTCTAGTGTTTAGTTTGTACGTAAGTTAGTCATTAATGTTCTCGTCCAAAATTATCTAAGGTAATTACGAATATATATGTATATGTCATTCTGTTCCAGAAATCACAGGGAAATACTACCAGTTAAGAGTAAAAATAAAAACCTCAAATGTTTATTACTTCGACCCAGACTAAGTCTGGACGAAGTATTGAATTTGGCCACTTCGGGCATAAAAATTACTCTATAGTTTTTCATTAAATGTCGACGTTTCAGACCCTAAGGAATCCAAATCAACAATAAAAAAATTTGTGTCCGTGATCTTGTACGTCCGTACGTCCGTACGTCCCGTTTTTTTTGTCTCGCGATAACTCGCGAACGGATAAGCGTATTGACATAAATTTTTTTTTTAAATACGCGTCTTGGCATAACTTAGATCTCATTAGATTTTGGCGCAGATCCATCCGTCCATTACTAAAAAAAATTAGCCCCAATTAAGTTTCTTCCTAGTTTTTTGCATTTATTTTGAAAAATACAAATTTTATTAAAAAATATTTCAAACAAAAAGGATAGAGCATGAAATTCTCTACAGAAAAGGTTGTATGCATTTTCTTATTAAAGTCAACGATAATGCCATAAAAACTGGTTTAAAATGCTTATGACTATTGTCTGAAAAAGTATTGAATTTGGTCACCTCGGCAAAAAAATTATCGTATAGTTTTCCATAAAATTTCGACGTTTCGATCCCCTACCCCCAGGGGTAGTCTTCGCCAGCCCCTCGGGCACGGTGATCACCTATTGGCGCATAAGTTCTTTTACGCCCTTGATACGAAAATAACTATTTCGATATATCTAAAAGATGTCTTATATTATCTAAAAGATATCCGTTAGAGATCTTTTCGGCACTTTCAAGATATCTTTGACGAATTATATGTATATATATTGTATATATAAGATCCTAATGATACAGACAGTAATTAGTAAAACACGGTAAACATGTAATATGCATCGAATAGTCTATTACAATACAAGTGCTTAAAGTAAGTGTTTTGCAACTTTTATTTATTAAGACTTCGGCTGGCCTGTTGTCGGGGTAGAAGTTTTGAAAATGCTCATTTTCAATTTTTATACATATAAGAAACACTATATTGTTGTAACATATCTATCGAAGCCACTTGGACCTAAATATGATTGGACCCCCAAATATCAATAAAATTTTATAATATAATGGAAAGCTGTTAGTAAACAAACGAGTATTAAGGAATAGCCGACTCTCTACTGGGTCGAAGTTTCTGAGCGAGCGAAGCGGGCGAGGCACCACGCCAACACTAGTTTAATTTGAGATTTGTTTCATTAATACTAAGGAAATAGTTGTTACAATTAAATAAATTTTTATTTCATTTCAAAAATTATTTTCTTAACTTTCAAAATGCTTTATTATTACTAAACAAATATTTATTAAACATAAAACATTTTTTGTTTATTTTCCAATAATATTTATTTCCTTTAAGTAAATATTTACTTAATTTTCGAATTTTTTTTTAATTTCAAATTTTTTTTCTCAATATTAAAAAAATATTTGCTTGACTTACGTATATTTTTATTCAATTCCCAAAATTATTTATCTGATTCTAGCAAATATTTATTTAGTATAAGAAATTATTTTTTCAAACATAATTTTCATTTATTTTTTTTAACAAAATATTTTCTTGATGAAAGTAAATATATTCCAAATTTAAGAAAATAATTTTTTCATTCAAATAGATTTTTTTTTTTCAAACAAATATTTACTTGCTACTATTGAAATCAACCATTTACTTGAATCAAGTAAATTATATTTAAAAAAAACACAATTTTTTTTTCAGTGTATAATATCTAATTCATGTATTAATGTTTCTCCTACATTATTTTTTTCTTTTATGATATTTATACTTGCTCCGGTATCTACTAGTAGGTTTACTTCATTGTATAAGTCTTTTCAAGAGAGTTTAATAGTTGGTGTTTCATTAATACTTTGCCGAAACGTTTTTACTGGTTATGATTTGCTTAGATTACTTGAAGAAGAATTATTTAAAGCTTATTCTAAAATGACCCCTTTCCTATTCCTAAATTTCCTTTCTCTTGATTTTGGGTTGTTTAATTCTCGTAATATTTCTGTGCATATTTCTGTTCTAAAATTCTTGCATTGGTCCCAGCTGTGTCCTATATTTTTGCAATGCGTAAATTGAATTCCTATTTTCTTTGATCTTTTACTGTAATTTTGTTGGCGAGCTTGCGTATTTTAAAAATATATTTGGTTTGCCATTGATTCCTATTTGGAAACTTGTTATCATTGTTCTGGTACGTTTGCGACAGGTTTTCAGAATTTGTGGCTTGCAAAAGATGTATGTTTGGTGATCGACTTTCTTGGTAGTTCCAAGGAACTGCTTGATAGTTTTGTAAGGATCCGTTTTGAGAATGTTGTATTTTTTTATTTTGAAGTTGAAAATTTTGATGGTTTAGTTGATAGTTATCTTGATCGTTCCAAGGTGCATTTGTATTATTTTGTGATTCCAGGATTTGAGAATTCCGCTTTGTATTTCGAAGGGTTGAAGAGTGATAATTTTGTTGTTGAAGATTATATTGCCCGTTTTGTCGTAAATTTGGTTGATAATTTTTGTGCTTGTAGTATTCATTTGACTGGAAGTTATCAGATTCATCTAAAGGAGAGTTTTGCTGTATATTTCTTTGATGGTGCTGGTAATTCTGCACATTGTGTTTGGAATTATTATATTTTCTTTTTATAACTTTAAATAACAAATAAGCTTCGGTGTTTATCTTCCGTAGTATCCTGCTCCTATTTTTAAATATTTGCTTTCTGACATAATTTTTTTTTATCTTTGCTCACTTTTTCTTGAATAATGAAACAAAGTTTTTATAAAATGGAAATTATGAGCTTTTTTGAATAACAAGGATATTTAAAATTGTTTGTAATTAAAGTAATTTTGTTGCTTGGAATATGTAAATTGTTTGAGAAATTGTAAATAAAATCTAATGTTAAACTTTTGCAATATTATTCGCATGTTTTATTGAAGTATATATAAAACGAGTTTGGTTGAAGAAGTGGTAGAAAAGAAACACAAAATTTCTAAATTGAAGAAGATTGTATAAGTAAAATAGTTGTCCAAAAATGAAAATAGTTTTCTGAAATGAGTACTTTTGTATTTTGTTTGAGAGTTTTATAAAATTTTCGTCTTGTAATCTTTCAGGATGTTTCTGGTATGTTGTATTCAAATGTTGAATAAAAATAAGTAATCTTTTTCCTAGACATATTTTGGGCTTTTGCAAAAGTTGTTTAAAATTATTAAAAAGTGATTAAAATATTAATAAAATTAATTGAACAATAGGGATTTGTTTGTTTTGTCTTTCGTTTAGTTATCGTTAAAAGTTTATTTCTTTGATTTATATATCATATAATGTTTAACATTCTATTGAAGTTTGTGAAATATCAAAATTTTATAAGAATATATAAAATTAAATGAAATCATTATAATTCATAAGGTTACTAAAAAATTGTTAAATTGAATGAATTTTTCTTTTAAACTTCTGTTTTTACAATGAGGAAGAAGCCTACTGGACTGTATGAGGATTGCTGATTCGATGTAGTGAATAGAGAGTCCGCAGGCAACGAGGAAGGGCGCAATGAAAAACGTACAGAAATCGTGTTTTGTGGTTCTGCCTTTATGTGAAATTATACAAGTTTCCGAGTTTCGATACTATGTCTCGAGTACCTATTAATTCCATTGAATAGCCACCAGGTGAGTAGAAGATCGCTGAAACAAGCAAGAGAAAGCTCTCCACGTAAGAGGAGCCGAGTGATTAGTTTACATGTAGATAAATATGTAAAATACGTCATGGAAACGTGGAACCCACGGGGTGGGTAGCCAGTAGTCTACAACGAGCTTGGTCGCACACTTTCATTAGAGCAACACACAACATAGATAGATATATATAATAATATGTTAATAATATATTAATAATACATGGTGAAACTAGAATGGAAAAACCTCACAAAGAACAGCCAGTGGATGACCGTTGTTGGCGTCGGATACTCCCACCGCCCGCCGTCTTGCGTTCGTGGTTGATACACGGAACCCTCCTTGTCACAAATGGATGGGAGATCCTCTCCCGCCGTATCGCGTCCGTAGTGGATACGGGCAACGTGGTTGTCACAATGGACAGGAGATCCTCTCCCGCCATGTCGCGTCCATAGTGGATACGCGCAGCGTGCTTGTCACAATGGACAGGAGATCCACGCCCGAGACGCGTCCTAGCACTACGACGGTCCCCTGCCAACTGACTCCCGAACGCGAACGAAGGCCCTGACGCGATCCACGCGCCACGGTTCTCCTTGTCCACGGAAAAGGAAAACGATACTTTCCGTAGCCGAAACGTCAAAAGCAATCCCTTCCATTCGAGCACCGATGCAACCAGTCTCCATTCCACGCAGAAGGAGGCAAGAAAATCGCGGCACTTTCAGCACAGTATTGTTCTCGAAAAGGCAACAATATGCAACGAACCGCAACGAGTAAATTTCCCGAACAACTTCTATATTTTATAATCACTATTATTAATGTTTTTCTTAGTATTTGCTTAAGAGTGATATTCCTTACACTAAATAAAGAAAATTGCACAATGTATAAGTATACAAATATATATAATGTGAATGTAAGAAGTCATAAAAATTTGATCATCATCTATTGGACTATTAAGAGAATGTTTCCTCTCAATGCCATTGCGTTATAATTATATCTTATTAAATAACTATATTGTACTATATATAATAACTATACTATATTATATCTTATTAATAACTATATCTTATTAAAATTAGTTTATTTCTCTATATTTTATTACTATCATCAATTTTATATACTTCTGACTGGTGTATTTATTTTTTATATATTTTATTTGTTCAAAGTTGTAAACTTGAAAAATAATAGAATTTTTCACTTTTTGTATTAACTCATCTTTAACAAAAATAGTATATTTATTTTCTTTTGGGTTTAAATATTATTGCTCGTCAATAAAATTCTTAAGAGTTATTGGCCGAAATTATATATAAAAATATATGTGCAGATTAATTATAGATATATTTATTATATTAGTAAGAGTTTATTCTAAAAATTTATGGAATGAAAATATCATAAGTTACAGCTTTATTATTGTGATGCAATTATCTTTAAGTCTGGTGCTTAAGATCTAGATTTTAATTTTTTGTTTTATTTTTTAAGAATTTGTGATTTGGAAAATAATTTTATGTTTTTGATGATACTAACATCATATATATATATATATATATATATATATATATATATATATATATATATATATATATATATATATATATATATATATATATATATATATATATATAGTTTATTAATGCATCCACTTTTGTGATTACATGACTCCATTTACAATCAATCAATACATCATTAAGTACATACACACAACTTGCCTTTCTTACTCACTTACTTCCTCATTCTCTCTATCTCTCTCTCTTCCTCCCCCCACGCAGTCACGCTCTCTCTCTCTCTATCTCTTTCCCTATCTGACGCTACCTCTTTTCTTACTTCATCTACTCTTCTCATCCATTGATACTCTCTACCATCTTCATTTAAGACATCAATTGTCGTTTCTCTGTCTGTCATTCTCTTACATGCCTTCACATGTTTTATGTCTTCTAACTCTTGTCCACACATTCTGCACATTTTCTCTTCGTCTCTCAACCAATACATATTCCCTCTCGTCTCATTTCCGCACCTCCACTTCGCTATCGTTTGCAATTTATTTCCTTCCATTTTTCTTTCATTGTCTTTTATATATTTTGGAATACCTTGCACTCTCATATAGTCCTTACACGATTTTGAATTCTTTACTTTTTCCCCTCTCCCTTGCTCCTGAACTTCTTTATCTCTCTCTTTTATCTTCATCCACTTCCACATTCTCCCCTTCTTCCTGCAAAGCTTCCTCGCTTCTTCCACATCGCCAAAGATAATTTCTCCTCTCCACACTGTCTCTTGTCCACTCTTTCTCTCTTCTTTTCTTTTCATCTTTCCTTTTCTCCTTTCTACACAACTCTCCTATTTCACCCATTTCTCCTTTCTCCAATCTATCTTCAAACCACCCTGCTCTTTTCCGGTATCCACTCTCATCTTATCTCTTTTTAATTCTTCCCTTACTATATAGCCTGGAGTTGTTCTATTCAACTTTAGGATCCACCTCAAGTATTTTTCTTGTAACTTCTCTACCTCCTCCCATTCCTTATATCCCCATATTTCAACCCCATAAAATAATATACCCTTTATAATACTATCAAACAACTTCATCTTATGTCCCCTTTAAACTTTCTTTCTCCATAACTCCAAACCCACCCCATCGCCATTCTTGCCTTTCTTACTCTTTCTTTCACCCGTTCACCCTCGCTATTATTACTCCTCATAATATATCCTAAATATTTTACTTCTTTCACTTCTGCTATTTGTTTTTTACTCCACCACCATTTTCTTTCCTTCTTTTTTCCGGCATCGTTTTTAAATACTACTACCTTAGACTTATCCGGACTTACCTCGAGTTTCTTTTTTTCCAAGTACCCTTTTAACATCCTCATCATATTTCTTAAATCTTCTTCCCTCTCCGCTACAATCACTATATCATCCGCATATTCTGGAGTCCACACCTTACTTTTTCCTACTATCACCCCTCCAGGCCCTTTTCTCATTTCCTCCTCAATATCGGCTATATATATTAAATAATGTTGGGCTTAATGGGCAACCTTGCCGAACTCCCTTTTTTACTATAAACTCTTCTGTCTCTTTCTCCCCTATTTTTACTTTACACCTTGTATCTACATATATTTCCTTTACTCGCTCGACCAGTTCTTCGGTTATACCTCTTTTTCTCATCATTTCACATAGAACCTCTCTATCTAATCTATCAAATGTTGCTTTCAAATCTGCGAAAAAAGCCCACATTTTCTTCTTCTCACCTAGTCTTCTTCCTATCATATGCTTCAATATCTTGATGTTTTCTATTGTTCCTCTAATTTTCCTGAACCCCGCCTGTGATCTCCCCCATCCGTTTTTTTCATCTAGTTCCTTTATGATTTTGTTGTTCAGGATAGTTGCATATATTTTATATGCTGTACAGGTCAAAGTCACTCCTCTGTAATTTTCTACATCGCTTCTGTCTCATCTCTTCCATATCGGCACCACTACTCCAGTTCTCCACTTTTTCGGAAATCCTTCGCTTTGCCATACTTTCCTTATCACATCTCCTAATTTTCTCTGCACGTTCTCTCCCCCTGCAATCCACACCTCATTCCTTAATCCGTCTACCCCTGCTGCTTTCCCTCTTTTTAGCACTTTCACTTCCTTGTACACTTCTTCTATTTCTAACCCTTGTCCCTCTCTTCATTCTCTGACTTTTATCCTTCTTTTCTTCTTTACATTCCCCGCCCAATGTTTCCATAAAATACTTTTCCCATTCTTCCATTGTTATTTCTTTATTTACTTCTACTCTTCTTTTTCTACCCTTATTTATAAATTTCCATGCCTGTTTTTCTGTCCGAATATTTTCTATTTCTTTCTCTTCCACCTTCCTATACTCTTTCTTCTTCTTTACACATACCTCCCTATACTCTTTTCTTTTTCTTATATACATTCTGTACAACTCTTCACTTTGATTTTTTCTATATGTCCTTCTACATCTATGCGCTTCTTGCTTTTTCTCCTTAGACTCTTTGTCCCACCACGGCACCCAACCTAGCTCTCTTATCTTTACTTTGATTTTAATTGGGATTGCTTTTTTAATTTCTTCTCTAGTTCCTTCCATTCTTTTTCGACTTCTGTTTCCCTCCATTTTGCATTTTGTAATTTTTCTTTCAAACTTTTCTCTCCTTCTACTTTCCAACGTTGCACTTCTTCCTCCTCACTCTTATCTACATCATCCTCTCGTTTCATACTAACATTATATATATATATATTTACAGGGTGTCCCATTTTAAATAACGGATTAGAATATCTCGGATGTTAAGCATTTTGGAGAAAATTTGTTTAAACAAAAGTTGAAGGGTACAGACAGAGCTACCTTGACATTGACCTTGACGATGGCCTTCAAGGTCATTTCAATATCAAGTCAATTTTTTCAAATGGAACCCTTTATTTTTTAACCCGGAAATGGAAAGAGCGGAAGATTTTACGCCATAATGTGACCTTGACCTTCGCCGCTACCTTGAAGGTCATTTTAATATCAAGTCGATTTCTTTAATGGAAGCACTCATTTTTTGATATGGAAATGGAAACAGAGGACAACTTCACGCCCGCATGTGATGTTGACATTGAACTTGACCTCAACCTTCAAGATCATTTGAAGGTAAAGTCGTTTTTTTTAACGGAACCCCTTATTTTTTACCCTGGAAGACAGCGCGAAAGATTTTACGTTCGTATATGACCTTGACCTAGACTTGACTTTCACAGCTACTTTCAAGGTCATTTTAATATCAAGTAGATTCCTTTAATGGAACCCCACACCTTTACCACGGAAATGGTCAAAATGATCGAAAAAGATTGAGAAAGATCGAAGAAGATCGAGAAAGATCGAAGAAGATCGAAAAAGATCGAGAAAGATCGAAGAAGATCGAAAAGGATCGAAAATGAGAGAAAATTATCGATGTGATCGAAAATGATCGATATGATTGAAAAATATCGACAAAGATCGAACAAGATCGTAAAAGATCGAAAAAGTTCGAAATAGATCGTACAAGATCGTAAAAGATCGAGGAAAATCGTAAAAGATCGTAAAAGATCGAAAAAGATCGTGAAAGATAAAAAAACAGATGGTAAAAGAGCGTAAAAGATCGAAAAAGATCGGAAAAGATCGTGAAAGATAGAAAATCGGTAGTCGAGACTTTCCATACGAGACGAGACGGTACACGGTGCTTTGAAAGGCGACATTGCGGTTCTCATCTCGAGTGGTACGCGACGAGACATGCCTGGACGATAGGAAAAATTCTCGAACGGCATCACAAACCTTATACGATGTGGCTTCTGGAGCATGAAATTAAAACAATGTCCATCTTGGATCAGTGTCCTATATGTTATGGAATGTAAAATTCTTCATCAAATACTGTATTTTTATGCCATTACACAATAAATTCCGTAGCTACATTAATTTATTTCTTTACGTTGATATTGTTGCTTTTTTTTTTTTTTTTTAAATTTGAGTTGGTTTGGTCACACAGACCGAAAACCTGAGCGCTTTGGTAGTCCCTTTGCACTCCTCCTATGACCTCCTTCTATGTGGCACGGCGCATAGCCATCCAGACCGCGGCCATGGTCGCAGCCTCCATGGAGGTGATATCCTGCCTTGTCAGTGCAGGTTTGCCCATCCCTTCCACTCTATGTCTAGTGGTCGCATGGCATTCACAAAGAATCTGTTTGGTGGTTTCTACCGCCTCTCCACAGTACATGCAGGCCGTCGAGTCTGACAGTCCTATTTTGTGGAGATGTCCCCGGAGATCCCCGTGCCTGGTGATCATTGCCACCAGATCTTTGGCCACCGATCTTTTGGCATTCAGGAATACCGGTTTCCATCTACAGGGCTAGCTGTCGCCAATAAAAAGTTTGGCTTGCCTGCATCCCGGTGTGGAACCGCATATCCTTTGATGTTCGAGCGCAACCTTCGTCCGGAATGCTTCCCGAGCGAGATTTTTGCACACGCCCACCACGGGTGCGGGGCCAATAAAATTCTTTTTTGCTGCCAGTTTGGCTATCTTATCCGCCATCACGTTGCCTTTGAATCCACAGTGGCTTGGGATCCAGCACAGCGTGACGCGGGTTTTCACAGCTAGTCTATTCAGGGACTGGTAGCAGTCCAAGACTAGTCCTGACCTTGTGCTAAAGTTGTTGAGGGCCTGTAAGGCTCCCCTGCTATCAGAAAAATGGTGGTATTATTACCGTTATCCTCATTTAGCGCTCTATAGGAACTCTGAATGATAGCCATTAATTCTGCTTGCAAAACAGTGGTGTAGGCTCCCAAGGGGTATGTGGACCCTTTTCCAACCTCTTCCTCTGTATACCCCTGCTCCACTCCCCCGCGCCCCAACTGACCCATCTGTGAACCAGTTGTTGCCGTTGAGTAGTGTCGCATGGTTGCTTTCCCTGTCTTCTCTGGTCCGGAGACTGATTTTGTATTTTTTGTCAAAGAGATAGCATGGTGGCGTGCGATCTGCGATCTCGTCTAAGACGCTACCACGAAAGTACGCATCCAGTGGTCCTGTTCTTTTGACAGAGCTCCTGCACCCACTCTTTGCTTTGATCCTGCGCCAGGCCTTTGTGGATTCGGCTTTCAAAGTTATGTGAAAGGGTTCTATAGCCAGGAGAACACCTAGCGCCGCCGTGGAGGTTGACCTCGCAGCGCCCGTGATACTTCTGAGTATGAGCCCTCTCACTTTTTCTAGGTCCTTGGCAGCTGTAGCCATAGTGGACCTGTTCCACCAGGCCAGTGAAGCATAGGTTAACCTTGGCTTCAGTATAGCCTCGTATATCCATAGCATAATAGCCGGCTTGAGGCCCCAGCTGCTGCCTATGGTTCGTCTCATTAGCCATAGGGAAGCTGTGACCCCGGCACATCTGTCTTTCAGATATTTCTTCCAGCTAAGCTTGCTATCTAGAGTCACCCCGAGGTATTTGGCTGTTTCCGCGTACTCTAGTCAGTGTCCAGACAGTGTGAGCGGACAGACACGGTTCCATTTGTAGTTTCTGGTGAACACCAGCACCTCTATTTTCGTAGGGTTAATAGAGAGCCTCGTTTCCTGACACCAGTGCTCTACAAATGTAAGTGCACGCTGCATTAAACTTGTCAGCGGACTCAAGAACGGCCCCCTGGCAATTATCAGAGCGTCGTCCGCATATCCCGTGACGTGTAGTCCAAGCTCCGTGATTCCGACCAGGAGTTCGTTCATCACTACATTCCATAGTAGTGGCGAAAGAACCCCTCCTTGTGGACATCCGGAGTCAACATAGCCCCGGATTTTCGTATCACCCTTCTCCGCTCGCAGACTACGATTCGCCAGCATGTGGTCCACCCAGTCCACGATTGGTTCCGGTGTGTTGTTCGTCCTGAGGGCTCTCCTTATCACTCCTCGAGCGGTGTGATTGAAGGCCCCCTCAATATCTAGCAGAGCGCCCACTGCGAAGCCCCTGTTCTCCAGCTGGGTCTCAATCAGTGAGACTGCCTGATGCAGTGCCGTCTCAGTGGAGAGACCCGTTCTGTAGGCATGTTGGCTCCCGTGCAGTGGGCATCGCGCTAGGACCGTCTCCCTCATAAACCTATCTACGAGTCTTTCTACTAACTTTAGTATAAATGACGTTAGACTGATTGGTCTAAAGTCCTTGGGCGATTCATAACCGCATCTCCCTTCTTTAGGTAGGAAAACCACCTTAACACCCTGCCATGCACTAGGTACATGGCCCAGGATGAGACTAGCTGTAGTTAGTCTCATAAGTGGTCCTATGATCATATCGCCAGCTCTTTGAAGAAGAGCTGGATAAATTCCATCTGGCCCCGGTGACTTATACGGACTAAAGGAGTGTACGGCCCACCTTATCCTCACGGGGGTGACGATTTTCCGAGCGATTCGGCGTCCAAGTTCTCTGCGGGCCTTGGACACCCCACCTCCCGAGCCGGGAACGGCTCGGTTCAGGTCTTCGCCTCCCCCCTTCATACTCACAGACCTATAAAAGCCCGGGAAGTGGGCTCGGATTAGGCAGTCCAGTGTCTCCGCGTCTGTCGTCGTACTGGTGCCATCTGGCAGTTTTAGTATTCCCATGATAGCAGCCGGGTCCTTCGCTAGAACCTTTCCAAGCCTGGCTGCCGGAGGTCCCTTCTCGACCTCCGAGCAGAAGGATTCCCAGCTGTCCTTCTTGGCTTTCCTGACTGCATCTCTGAAGTCATCTCTTGCTATAGTATAGCTGTCCCAGGCTTGGGGATAATTCCTTTTCCTGGCTAACCTGAAAAGCTTTTTAGTGTTAACCTTCTTAGCCTCCAGGCTGCGGTTCCACCAGGTCAGTCTCCTGTCCCTGACAGGGGTTTCCTGGCAGTTTCGCTCGAAGGCATATTTAATGCCTGCGCTGAACGACTTGGCTGCTTCCTCTAGTGCCAGAGAATTATTGATCCTAGCCCTTGTCACATCCTCGAGGGCTACACATAGGTCTCTTTTGAAACCCTCCCAGTCTGTACCTCTGGGGTTGCTAATAAATTTCATAATGGCGCCTACATCAGCCGCCAGGTGAAGTGCAATCGTCATGTGATCCGACCGTGACGGATCATCTTTAACCCTCCAATCTTTAATCCTGTGGAAGAGGCTACTGCTACAGAGTGTGAGGTTCAGGACTTCAGCTCTGATAGCGTTGCGAATGGTTGGGGTGCTGCCTATGTTGCGGATATCCAGGTCGGTGGTGACCAGATATTCCAGCAGCGCCTGTCCTCTTTCGTTAATGTAGGTACTGCCCCATATCTGATGGTGTGAATTAGCATCACAGCCTATCAGTAGGGGGAGCCCCATCTGCCTGCAATGATCCACCAGTTTCTTTAACTCCCTTGGGGGATCATCAGGCCCATCATATGGGAAGTAAGCTGAGGCCACTGCTATTTTCCCCAACTCATTTGTGTTGATTGTTATCACCATTAGGTCTTCATTACTCAGATCCATCAGTGGAACTGCGTTGATTCCCTTGGTGAGAATACAGGCCTTGGGTTTGACCGCCCCTGTTTTGCTAAAACAGTGGGAGACCCCCAGCCCCTAATGGCATTTTTGACATTTCAAGGTTCTTGGATTAGCGCTATGCCTGTGTGCGCCACAGCCATGCTCCTCTGTAAACAAGCAAAGGCGCCCTTGCTGTGGTGCAAGTTAATCTGGGTAAACTGAAGTTGCCCGGACGCCATTATGAGACGTCGCGCCTCTTCTTTTACCATGATCGGCCCTTACTAGCCGGTGCCTCCGGTGACCTTGAATGTCACCCGGGTACACCGGTAGTAAGGCCGATTATCAAAGGTCGCAAGCGCCTTTGCTTGGGCTTCCGGAATCTGGACCACCAGCAGCATTTTTGTACCGCCTTGCTGCCCAGATGCTGGAGCCTTGCCTGAAGGTGCCGGCTGACGGATAACCCTCCAGCACGACGTCTTCAACGAGGGGTTGTACCCACCCGGACGCCGAAGTATTACCGCCGGATCCTCTAGTTCATCTGGGATCCAGGCTGCAGCCTTCAGCATCTTTTGGAGGAGTTCAACCCCCCAGGTCCTGATCTTTGGACCTTTCCAGGGGCCCCCCTCGACCGTAAGATCAGCCATGAGACGGTCCCTGGTTGCCTGGCTCGCCGGGATGAAATTGATGGCTCCGGCCTTGCAAAAGGAGGCCTCGATCTTCGGCCATTGCTCCTCTGGCAGCTCTTCAGCCCCCCTCGAGAAGATCCGGCAGAAGGTATCAAGATGCTCCTTTGTCAGCTCGGCATCGGGGTAATCCTCATTCACCACGACGAGAGTAAGGGGATTCGCTCGCTGTGCGGCAGTGAGACCCGAACCCATGGCCGTGTCTAAGGTCGCTTGGTTCGCTCCTCCCCCCCCCCCCGACTTTTTTTGGACGGTTTCTGCGCCGACGGTGGAGTCTCCTGTGGATGCCTCCCCCTCTTCGGAGTTTCTTTTGTCCCGGTGTTGGTGTTAGCACCCGGGCCACCACTGGCGGCCTCTAGGCGCTCTCTTTCTTTGCGGAACCTCTTTTTTGCAGCTCCGCAGAGTCTTTTCCTAGTTATGGCCGTCGGCGACTCCTGGGCCGTCACACCCTCTTGCGAGGGCGCAGCCGCTGGGAGGGCACCAACGGTTGGACGTTCAGCCTGGTTTCCTAGAGGCGTCCCAGCCGCCGAAGCGTCCGTTTCGACCTCCATGGTCCCCGAGCCGTCTGTCGGTTTTTTATGTAGGTTTATGGTGGTGTCATTCATTTGATCCCCACGAGTAGCTAGGGAAGTAGTCTTCCCCCCCGACAGAGCCCCACATGCCGAGGTGAGGCTTAATACGAGGGGTAGCGCCTGGTGCCCCAAGGGACCGTTTTACGACACCTTCATAACCCTCGGTGCCAAGAAATTCGGGTCATGGCCCGAATGACAAGTCGATCCCCGACAGTTTGTCGGTTTCCGGCACGGTGTCCTACACACCTTCCGACTTGGGGGCTGTCTCTTCTTAGTTGGACCCGTCCCTATATCCCTCGATGAGGGGTTAACCCCACCTACCGACCCAGCTGGAATGTGCCTGCCGGGCAGTCAGAGCCGCACCGGATGGGTACGCTGGGTTCGCAACCTGAGATCGGCCACTTGTGAGTGTCATAGTCCCCAGGTTGCCGAGGTGATCCTTCAAGCTCGGACACCCTTCCAATGTCACAGCCCTTGGAAGGTCCTGTGGAGATGCCTCCACTCCTGTGACGCCTATGATCGGACACGTGAGACCGTGGCATAGTATCCAGGATCACCTTCGGACCTCTGAGGTCGGACCCCTGCCGGGGTCATAATCTTCAGGGAGCCCGATAGTGGACTGGAGGCCCACGACAGTGGTCCCAACTGGTAGATTTATCGGGAGGCGATCGGCGGCTCACAAAGCTCCCCCACCAACGACAAGGTCCTGAGACAGCTAGGGGGAGTATTGTTGCTTATAATACATGAAAAATAATTTTTTGTAATAAAGTAAACGCTCAAAAATTCATTTAGTTAACTAATCTTTAAAGCTGAGATGATCCACAAGTGCTTGCAGTATTAGGTATGGTAGCAAACGATCCTCATGTTAGTACGCGAGAAATTGAGAGACAATTAGGTGTTCCAAGATCCACGGTGCACCGAATATTGAAAGTTCATAGATTGCATCCTTATCACATAACTTTGACACAAGAATTGCAAGCCGGAGACTTCGAAAGAAGGCGCCTGTTTTGTAGATGGGCACAAGCAATGATACAACAAGATCCGGACTTTTTTCGTTACGTCTTATTTAGTGATGAAGCCACTTTTCATAATACTGGTCAACTTAACAGGCACAATTGCCATTATTGGTCTTTAGAAAATCCTCATTGGCATCGCGGAGTGAATCATCAGCAAGGTTGGAGTTTGACCGTGTGGTGCGGTATTGTCAATGGAAACTTGATTGGACCTTATTTCTTCGACGCAAATGTAAATGGTCACAACTATTTACAATTTCTAATGAACGATTTACCGACATTGCTCGAAAATGTTGATCTACACACGAGAGTCCGCATGTGGTTTCAGCAAGATGGTGCACCTGCTCATTTTGCCAGGATAGTTCGTGATTATTTAAATATCAGACTCACGAATCAATGGATAGGACGTGGTGGATTTGTGGAGTGGAGTCCGAGGTCTCCGGATTTAACTAGTTTCGATTTCTTTTTGTGTGGCTATCTAAAAAATATTGTCTACGCAGAAGCACCCACCACAAGACATAATATGATGGAACGCATAACAAACGCATGTCGCAACATTCCAAGAAATGTTCTCCTTGCAACCATTAGAAGTTTCCAAAAGCGCATTCAGTTATGCCTTGACAATAACGGTCAATTATTTGAACATTTAATTAGATGAATTTGCTTATGGAGTGAACTTTTTTGATCCTGCCTTGACTGGCTGGGTCATCGCGTACCTTGCCTTAAGTGGCTGGGATTCTTACGACCTTGCCTTGATTGGTTGGATCATTCTCGACCTTGCCTTGAATGGCTGGGTCATTCTCGATATTGCCTTGACCGACTGGGTCATCACTTACATTGCCTTAAGTGGTTGGGATTCTTGCGACCTTGCCTTGATTGGCTGGGTCATTCTCGATCTTGCCTTGACCGGCTGGGTCATCACTTACCTTGCCTTAAGTGGTTGGGATTCTTACGACCTTGCCTTGATTGGCTGGGTCATTCCCGATCTTGCCTTGACTGGCTGGGTCATCGCGTACCTTGCCTTAAGTGGCTAGGATTCTTACGACCTTGCCTTGATTGGCTGGGTGCTCCCATGTGTCCACCTTCTCATGGTGGGGGTGTTGTGGCTTACGATCTGCTCGGGCTCTATCAGCTAAAGTTCAACCATGCTGAATGCTGGCCAGCAGGGAGGTCTAAACTAACGGATACAAACCGGAAAAAACTATAGCACCAGGCCATGGCGCGTGTGCCTTAAAGTGGCAGAGACAAGCGAGGCACAGCGAAAATACAAGGAGGACCGATTAACTGGCTGTGTGTTTTCACCATCTTTCCCCATCTGGATGGATGACGGATAGATCATTTCTATTAAGGTCCACGCTTTCCACTTCCGGGATAGAAATAAGGGGTTCCTTTAAAAAAAACGACTTGACCTTAAAATGGTCTTGAAGGTTGAGGTCAAGGTCAAGTCAACGTCACATGCGGGCGTGAAGTTGTCCGCTGTTTCCATTTCCATAGCAAAAAATGAGTGCTTCCATTAAAAAAATCGACTTGATATTAAAATGACCTTCAAGGTAGCGGCGAAGGTCAAGGTCAAGGTCATTATGACGTAAAATCTTCCGCTCTTTCCATTTCCGGGTTAAAAATAAAGGGTTCCATTTGAAAAAATTGACTTGCTATTGAAATGACCTTGAAGGCCATCGTCAAGATCAATGTCAAGGTCACCATAAGTTAGCCCTGTCTGTACCCATCCAACTTTTGTTTAAAAAATTTCCTCCAAAATGCTTACCATCCGAGATATTCTAATCCGTTATTTAAAATGGGACACCCTGTATAGATATATATATATATATATATATGTACTATTTGATTTTCTTAATTGTATTATTGTTGTTTATAAAGCAATATTATTACTGTTTAGAATATTAAGATATTTAAAAGTTTAAATAAAAATTTTAATTAATTCTGAGATTTGTATTTTATGTTATCTGCTTTCATAGTTAAAATTGCATATCAATGCATAATTTATTTAAGCTGAGAAAATATTTAGCGAATAATGAAGGATAAAGGATTTTTTGTTATGAGCTATTATACAATTGAGATAATGTCCTATAATTTGACAATGTGGCGAGAGTTTTGTCATTTTCCCTTATATTTTTTTTGAAACAATATAAATATGCGAAGATCCAATCCTCTCTTCTAAAAAGTATCAGATGCCTAGGAGACTACACCGAAGATATTTAGTTGGCCGTGTGGATAGATAGGTTTTGACTATTTTGTAAGACGGAAGGAATGATGGTTAAACCAGGCGATGTTATAGTATTTTTTGTTTTGAACCCAAATAAAAGTGCATAAAATTCTACTTAATAAGTAATACTGCGGATAAAAAATTGAAAAGGTTAATAACTATTTCTTTTATTATTTCCCCATTATTTGCATAAACAGTTTTCCTGCTAATACCACTGCCATCACTTGTGTTTTTGCAATTATTCTGATTTACTATATAAGTATTCGGAAACTTAATTTTTCCTTTACTCTTATCTGAAAAGATAAAAATGATATTGTATATTTTATGCTTTTGTATTTTACTGCAAGTAAAATTCTAATCACTTTTAATATTTATGTATTAACAGTTTTCCCACGAGTACCGCTGTCACCACTTGTTATGGCATGTAGGCCAGTATTTTTGCAAACATTTTTATTATTATTATTATTATTATTATTTTGTAATATTTTTGTCTATTTATCTAGACCCTTATTTTATTCCTTTGCATCAACAGTTTTTCCACCAGCACCGCTGTCACCACTTGTTATGGCCGGAGGGAAGACGTTTTGCAAGGATTTTTGGTTGCAAATACAGTTTCCTTGACACAACCGCGAAAAGACTGGATCGACTGGAAGAGTCAATCCTGAGTTCGAAAATTTGTGGGGGCTGCTGCTAATGCAAAAGAAATGAATAAAGGTGAAGATATAATAGAGAAGTACAAATGTTTTGAGGGAAAATTTAATTTATTTCAATTCAGTTTTCAAAAACATGGTGTTGGACAGAATAATTATGAGATGGAAAGGTATAAGGTAGGAATGATAGGGAGCGATGAAACGACCTTCTTAATAGTTCGGAGGAGCTGGGTTGTTATTCCTTCCCAAGCATCTGGCACATACGTTTCTACTGGTGTCGACTAAGTACGAAGTGTGGCTGAGCGGCTGAAACTATGTACGTTGTAGTGATACTAACGTCCTTAAGTGGTTTGCTTCCACTCCCTCAGTCATTGACCCTCTTCACTGTCTGACACTACGTGACTCTGAGTGACACTGACTGACTCTCTTCCTTTACTCCCGACTCACTACTCAGTCACTCACTTCTCATTCACTGAGTGTTTGTTTTCACACGCCTTTTCTTTAATGAAGATGTCCCATGGTCGCGAATCATAAAATTTTTAGAGTAGGAAAAGTGAAAGGAATTCTTGGAAAGATGCTGGATTCTGGTTGTTCCGTCATATCTCTACATGTTTTAAACAATATTTGAATTTCAATTTTAATGAGGTATAATGTGGCAAATATAAATTTGAATGAGATCCATGCGAATCTTGGATATTGCGGTATGCCATTCGCAACTTTCAATATATAAAATAACAAGCATTCTTGTCGACGTTGACATAATATAAAAATGTTTGGAATTGTTAAACTGAAAATATCGTGAAACTATTCGGATACTAATACTGTTGTAATTGAACGTTATCGCAATTAAATTGGCAATTTTGATGGTCGGGATTAAAGTAATTAAATTTACATAAATTTGTGGTTGAAAGTATTGTCGTACTTAAATCGAATTAAACATATTGTCGGAATAGAATTTACAATTCTTGGTGCAATTAAATATAGCCATATTTGAAATTACAAAAATATTCGAATGTCGCATTAAATTGGAATTAAACATATTGTCGCAAAGGAACGTATAAAAATGATCGATGATGAATATTGTCGCGTTTAAAAAATCTATTGAAAATATTGTCGCAATTGAATGTTAGAGTATTTATTTAAGATTTTGAAATGCTGTAACGAAGATTACGACATCGTGTTTTCGAAAATTTACATGTAATATTCTCATTTGATATACTGTATTAGGTACTTGTTTTCTTATATATAGCGAAGGTTTTTTCTTTGGAGGATAAATCTAAGTGTGATGTTCGGCTGACGTAATATCACGTGAATGACTTAGTTTACAGAACTTTCGGCATATCGGTTTTGATTCTTCTTTTTCGTGAATAATAGCGAAGTTTTTGGAAAACGAGGAAATTGCTGTTGCCCAGTGATTGCCTTCGGCCCAGTATGATTCAAGCAAAGCAGTTTATTTGTTGAATATAATTATTAAGCAATGCTCAATTACTATGAATGTGGTTATACTTTTCAGAACTGTTTTTTAGTAATTATTTATCTAGATACGGGGGCGTAACAACCGTATTAAGAATTTGAATCATTTCTCGTAATGTCATATGTTGTTATTATTTTGAGCTCCAAAGTTCATCCAACTTCGTGTATGTTTAAAATTTTTGAAGCATTTCCTGGCATTTTGAGTATGGAATGTACTAGAAATATTTTACAGAAATAAATTAACCCATTGAGTCAAGCATTTTACCTTTTGTCCAATTTTGCTGAAAATTGTTACTCGGGGTTTTTTGGAGTCGCTGATTACTAATATAATTTAGGAAATTCAAAATGTTTGATCCAATATGGCGGACAACAATTTTAAATATAACTGTATTTGGACAAAGTTTAGTATTGTGGGGTTTTCTGGGTCGCTGATTTCGAATCCGAGGTTAGATTTGTGAAGTTCAAAATGGCACACCCAATATAGCGGAATAAATTTAAAATATAATTCTATTTGGACAAAATTTGTTACTCGGGGCTTTTCGGAGTCGCTGATTATGAATCGTGAATTTTTATTGCGTCTGATTAAGTATCCGAATTAGTTTTAAAAATCTCAAATCTAATATAACATGTGCACATGGTAAAATATATTTCACTCTATTTGAACGATATCCAGTATTCCGGCAATTTTCAGGTAGCTGATCGTAAATGCGATGTTACCCGCGTGGAAAAATATATATGTAAAGAGTTATGTAAAAATTGAAGCTAATTGTATGCCACATGTATATAATAAATAATTCTAGTATGTCATTATAAGAGTTTATTATAACGAAAAGCAGAAGAAATTGAAACTATTTAGATTAATGGTCATAAATTAATTATTAGCAAATACTGTATCCATAAAAAAATGTCGAAAATCTTTAAGAAGAGGAATGAGTTGTCGGAAACCTCGTTAAGTTTCGCTAGTAAAAGGACAAACGACATTTAAAAAAAAATTGTTTATTGCATATCATAAATAAATAAATCTTAGTATGATTACATTTAAATATTAAATTTTTTTTTTAAATTGTTAAAATTTAAAAATTTAGAAACTAGAAAAATAAAAAACCTTAAAAAGACTTAAAATCGGACTGAGGAACGTCTACGTAGTGAGTCTTGGATGCCCTGGAAGCTTCTATGAAGCGACGAATCCCAGCCCTTCGCCTCTTTTCCAATATGTAATATCAATTAAATATTTCATAAATTTTGTCTACAGTTACATTTAACATTTTTGCCGCCATATTGGATCCGCCATTTTGAATTTGGCAAATCTAACCTCGGATTCGTAATCAGCGACCCTGAAAACACTCGAGTACCAAATTTTGTCCAAATATAGTTATATTTAAAATTTTTATACGCCATTTCAGATCAGCCATTTTGAATTTCAAAAAATTAACCCCGTATTCGTAATCAGTGATACCAAAAATCTCTGTGAAAAAATTGCAAGAAAAAAATAATGGGAGGTCTTCTTAAAACTGCATTTATTCTAGAAAAAAATCATTTTTTAAACTTGTTTTGTTAATAACAATGGTATTAGCAATGAATTTTGTTTACTGATTATTAAGGTCTATATAAGTAACACAGAAAGATTTGATCAAAATGGGTCTTAGATTTCACGAGAAAACAGAAAAATGTATGTAAATGTAAGTGGGACGACGTCTGTTCCACTAAGACGCAAAGGGTCAATAAAGAAACTATCTAATGATACACATGTCTATTGCAGTCGATTGTTGATACGTCGCCATGGTTGCACTGACCGGTCCTGTTCCGGAACACGAAATAGTCCCCCAGGTTGGATTCGATGCTCTTTACCATAAGAAACTATTGAAGTGCAACTGGGAACAGTTGGGAACTTGGTGTTTTGACAGCACTTCTACGAAATCATTGCTGGAAAAAAATTGAATTTTTGAAGGTCCTGAAAAATTACTGAAACGTAAGTAATCATTTCTCAAATGTAATGTTAAATGATCTGTGGAGTATGTTTTTTAATTTATAATAGCATCTCCATACTTGACTTACGAAAGAAAGGAAATTGAAAATTGATTGAAAGAAACTGTGAGCAATCGTACTAAAAATTTAAATCTTTTATCCTAATATGATATATTGCTATTATTTCGAGCTCCCAAGTTCTTCCAGCTTTATCTATTTGTACTTCTTGTAGCATTCCCTGTCATGGATATTCTGACAATCGACTGTAGAAGATAAATATATCAGCAGGCACTTTCCTTATGAATAGTTGTGCATCACAATTTTATCGCAAGTGCACTTCAAAGCTTAAAATGACAAAAAATATTTAATAAATTGCAAATACACAAAGATGGAAGAACTTCGGTGCTTGAAATAACAGCAGAATATATCATTACCTGTAAAGACTTAAGTTCTTAATACGATAATTAGAAGTAACACACGCTTCTAATCGGTTTTTCCTTTCTCTTATAAGTCAATTGCGGAGATTCCTTTCTAAATGAAAAAATGTACTCCCAAGATCACTGGAAGATTACATTTCAGAAATGTTTACTTACGTTTCAATAAATTTTCAGAAGATGCAAAATTTCTACTTTTTCAACAGCCAGGATGTCAAAAAACCGATGTCAACACACTAATCTTGTCAAGCTGTCCCCAGCTACACTTCAATAATTATTCGTGGTAAAACCAACGCATTGAAGTCAACAAGAAGGACTGTTTCGTAATTAAATTGTTGCATATCATCGACAATCTACTGTAATATTCAAGTATATTATAAGATGCTTTTTTGATTAATTATCATATATCGCAAATACATTTCTAGTGCATTTCATACTTAAAATGCCAAGAAATGCTTAAAAATGTGTAAACATAGATGCTGGATGAACTATGGGGTAAAACTGCAGAATAACTACAGCACCTCAAAAAAATTGTTATAAAGCTATTTTGACGTATTTTTGCTTCCTGATTACGAATATGATAATAAAATTTAGCGGTCGGACATATTGAAACCGCTATCTTGAAAAAACTGTCAAAAAACACGATTTTTCCAGTTTTTTGCATTTATGTCGAAAAATACGCAACTTACGAAAAAATGTTTCAAATAAAAAATGTAGAGAATGAAATTCTGTACAAAAAAGGTTTTATGCATTTTCTTCGTATTACCAACGATAACCTTGCAAAAAAAGGATAAACCTCAGAATAAGCGGCATAATGGGTTCTGTTTAGCCTTGAATGCTGGCCGGAAAAATTCCCATGATCCTTACTCCGTGATATTTATTTCTACAAATGAAAACTCGCAATGCGTGCTAACTCGCATCATGTGCCTGGGGGGCTCCGCCCCCCATACCCCCCATCATACTAACCTAAACTCTAACCAATCACATTTGTGCCTAAAATCCCCTAACCTACGTGGAACATATGTATTAGCTCTCAGCCAATCGCTATCGAGCTTGAGAGTATGCATTATCGCTACCGACCAATCGCGGAAAGCGTATAACATCTATCAACTTTTTGATGTTTACGATTAAGAAAATGATTTATTTAAAAAATCTATGCATTAAATGTGAAAAATGCTAATAATGAAACTATTTTTTAATACAGATCAAATTACTTAATCGAAAAAGTCTTCCGTATAATCATGTAAACATGCCTTACATACTAGGTTAGGTTAGGAAGACTGGTATGGTTTTGGACGTTTCGGAGTGTTGTTTGATGGGTCTGATGTTATGAAATATCAGCTGATTCGGAAAAGCTTACTTCACAACTTCACTACAATCAGATAAGTTGCCAAGTGACAAATATTTATAATTTATTTAATATTTAATATGATAATACGGTTCTTTGTGATTATATTTTTTTTTCAGGATTATTCAAGAATGCGTGAATTGGACTGCTATTAACGAAGACGTTAAAGTTATGAATTTCAACTGGTTAAGACGGAACCGGAGGTACCGATAAAATAAATGTGTGGATAGAGATTGTAGGCTCTAGGATTGTGAGCCCAGTTTTCATTGAGGAAAACTTGAAAAGCGAATTGTACCTTCAATTGCTGCAACACATTGTAACACCATTTCTTCATGCAATAGAACAAGCGAACAATTTTTCATATTTAATGCATAGATTTTTTAAATAAATCATTTTCTTAATCGTAAACATCAAAAAGTTGATAGATGTTATACGCTTTCCGTGATTGGTCGGTGGCGATAATGCATACTCTCAAGTTCGATAGCGATTGGCTGAGAGCTAATACATGTGTTCCCCTATGTTCGGCCTTGAATTATTCAACCGGTATATATATATACTGTATGTACATTCGGTTATTAGGTCTGATAAGAACTTGGCGCGAGGAGCGACCGCTCCTCTAGATATCGGCATGTTTATTAACAATTGTCTGAATACAGTAGACCGTCGCTTATTTGGCCTCTCAGGGGAGGTAAAATGCTCTCCCACTTAAGCCCGTCTGACGTTACACCGCGCCTGCGCTTCCAAATCTTACATACTTGACAATAGAAGAGTGGGGAGAAAGGAATTGAGGGGAAGGCAAAATACGCGACGCATAGGTAGCCCAAATAAGCGAACAGGCCAAATAAACGACGGCAAAATAAGCGACGGTCTACTGTACTTTCTTTTTCTTCATTGTTTAAATGTGCCATTCGTAATAGTCCTTTTACTTCTTTAGTGCGTTTTGTTTCTTTTATTGTATGTGTGTGGTATGTTTTGGCTGTCTTTGATTCTGATAGTATTTTATGTCTTTCTTTCAAATAATCGTTGTATGTTACAAAATTTTTATATTTAGTATGTTTTCTATCTCTAAATTTTTTCATTGTGATTTCATCTTCACTCATTATCCTTATATTATGTCATTCATTATTTGTTTCTAGTTTTAAGGGAAATTCTTTATTTCATTGTTACTGGATTCAGAGGTTAAATCTTGATCTGGTTTATTATTTTTATCTGATTCAGAGGAATTAACTTGATGTGGTGTATTTATTTTATTACTAAATTCAGAGGTTAAGTCTTGATCTGATTTATTATTTTTATCCGATTCAGAGGAATTAACTTGATCTGGTTTTTTATTAATTTCATATTCTTTTTTCTTTCATCAGTTTTTTTCTTTGTACAAGTAGTAGTTTAGTATTGTTTGTGAAGAAATCTTGATCTTCATGCACAGAAGAATTTAGAGATTTAGGACAGTGTTTTAGGACTAAGTTTAATATTTCCTTTTCAATTTCATCATATTCATTTGTGACGTCATTTTCGTTTATATAGTCAAATTCACTGGTGTATTCGTTTTTATATTCATTTTCATGTTCATTTTCATATTCCTTTATGTGTTCATTTTCATTTTTATGTTTCTTTTCATGTTTGTTATTGTGTTCCTATTCGTTATCGTATTCATTTTTATTTATATCCTCGGATTTACTTGTATATATATTTTCATATTCATTTTGATATTCATTTTGGTATTCGTTAGTTATATTCTTATTTCTTTTCGTAAATACTTTATTTTTGTTGCCTATTTGTTCGTTAAAGTTTGAGATGTCAAAGTCTTTTTCTATTTCAGCCATTTCTAGTGTTGGTATTTTTATTTCTGTACTTTCGTTGGTTGTATTATATATTTGTAGGTATCCTCGCCCGTTGTTGTTTTTGATAATTGCTTCGTCTAAATATATGCCTTCTTCGGTTTCAATGCGTGGTACATATCCATATCTAATTTCTTTATTTTTTATATTTACGTAAAATATTGATATTGCTCTTATCGGGATTGTGATTTTTTCTTCATGGAAGTATACTTTATTATTTTTCCATTCTATGTCATGTTTTTTATAATCTATTGTTGCTTGATTATCGCGTAAAAATTCTGATCCTAAAATTCCTGCTGTATTTATTGGAAAATTATTTTTGACAACGTGGAATTCTACTTCACTTCCTAGCATTTCTAGAAAAACTATCCCCATTGTTGCTACAGGTTGCTCGGTGATGCCTTTAAGATCTATTATATCATTTTCGTCTATTAAAGTTTCTCCTTTTATATGTTCTTCTTTTATTATATTTACACTGGCCCCTGTATCTACCATAAAAGTTACTTCAGTGTATAGATCTTTAGAGTTGATTTTAATTATTGGAGCTTCGTTTTTTTCTAAGTGAAATGTTTTCATTTCTAATTTGTGTCTATTGTTCGTGTGACATTTATTTGGCGCATATTTCTGGTCTCCCTCTCCGCGCCTGTTTCGGAGAGACCATTCTCGCGTCCCGTTAAATTACGTTTCCTATTTAGCTCGTCTAGTAATTCTGCCTTGAATTCTTCTTTAGCATTTAGTTTTCTGCATTCTTTCCAAGAATGACCCATATTCTTACAAAATGTACATTGGATTACTTGTGAATGAAATGCTTTGTTCAGGAGTTGATAGTTCTGAGGCTGAGGTATATTATTTTGATTTTTTTGGGTTTGGTAATAGTTCGGAAGTTGATTTCTTCGTGAGGCATAATTTTGTTGCTCGTAGTTCGTGAGATGAATACTTTGATTATTTTGGTAGTTCCGAGGGTGGTTTTTCTGATAGTTTCTTGGATTTTGGTAGTTTTGATAATTCGGTTGTTGATAATTGTGAAATTGTAGTGGTGGGTAGTTTTGGAATTTTCAGGGTTGATAGTTTGGAAGGTTTGGTGATTGGTAATTTTGAAAGTTCGGTGGTTGATAGTTCCGGTACTTTTGTGGTTGATAATTCTGATGGGTTTGATCATTTTATGCTTATCTTGAATTCCTATGGAAGCATGTGTCTGCTTCGTGTCCGAGTCTCTTGCAAATTTGACATTTTTTTCTGTTTATATAATTTTTATTTTTTGTGATTTAATTTTGTCTTCTTGTCTCATTGTTTCATTGGTTGTTCTTCTGATATTGTTGGTTAATTTTAATTTTTTTCCACTTGTAATGCTTTTTGAACTGCTACTGGGAATTTTTCTATATCCGCATTGGTTAGTCTTATTTCGATTTCTGGTTTTAATCCATTTAAAAACGTTTCTAATGTTTCTGATTCTGTTTGTGATTTTTCTTCTTCGCTTATTTGACCATTTTCGTTTAACGCCTTATAAGTTTCTACTATTTTATAGCCTATTTCTCTTACACGGTTCGCATATGCTACAATGTTTTCAAAAGCTAGTTGATGCATCCCTATTAGTTCCTGTCTTATTTCTGTTGTGGAATTGATTGGGAAGTATATTTCTCTGAGAGTTTTTAATAATTCAGATATTGTTCGGAATTCTTGATTTTTTACTACACGTCGTGTTTCGCCAATTAATCTGCTTTTTATTAAATTTACCAAATCTTGTTCTGCTTCATCTGGAAGCATGTCTGTAGCTTCTTAGACATTTTCAACAAATATAAAAAATGATCGGGAATCACCATCGAACCTTAGTACTATTTCTATTGCGTGGTTTAGGGTTAAACGATCGCGATTTTGCGCTATTTCATTGCTTTCGTTTAAGTTTTCGTTATATATTGTTTCAAAAATTTCGTCGTCACTATCAGAATCTTTACTATCTTGTTCCTCTTCGTCGTCTAAACTATTCTTTTTGGGAGTACTCGAATTTTGATAAAATAATAATAGGCTTTTTTGGTACTAGTTTTTTAAATCTTCTAACTTAATCTTAACTGGGGTTTTTTCCTGTTTTTTATATTCGTCGGTTAGGTTCTTGAATTCATCTTCTAGTTCATTGATTTTTCCTGTCAATGGTGTATTTATTTCTGGTAAAATTTCGTTATTTAAATTAAACAGTTGTAAGTTTTCCATTGTATCATTTTTGTGGAATTTCGCTGTGTCAATCATTTCTTGCGGTGAGTTTTCATCCGTTTCTTCGGTTTCAGTTATAACGTTAATTATTTCGTCAGATACCTTGCTATGGCTAATAGAAACTTGTTGTGATTGCTCTTCTTGTGGAGATATATTTTTCTTTATTTGTTCCGTAATTGTTGTTTCTGTTTCAATATGTATATTTTCTTCGGTAATGGCATCTAATGGTGTTTCTATTTTCTTTCTTTGTTTCCTATCACTAACTAAACTAGGTCCTAAAAAATTGTGTTTTTCTGACTTGCTTAGATCCTCTGTTAGAGCTCGTGTAACTATTTTTCCTGACATTTATTGTTTTATGTTATTACTGTTAATAAATAAAACTTAAACGCAAAAAATTTATAGGAAACCGAAATAAAATATTCTATTTAAATTATTTATTTGTTTACTTAAAATTATATATATATATATAATATATATATATATATATATATATATATATATATATATATATAAATCTTGAGTTTTCTTTACCTAACCTCTCTTGCATGACAAACAAAATTCGTATAATATAAATTGAATTGCGAGATATATATATATACAGGGTGATCCAAAAGTCCCGGAACAGCAAAATATATCAGCGGGAGTGCATTTTCGGGGAAAATGTTTTAGACAAAAGTTTAAGGATTTTTCCCTGGCTATTTAATGGCGATATTGAATTTGGCCTTGAACATGACCTTGAAGGTTATTTCAAGGTCAAGTTAATTTTTTTAAATAGGAACCCCTATTTTTTTTCACGGATTCGGAAAGAGCACAAAATTTTACGTCCGAATATGCTATGGCCGTTTTTTTCGGCAAGGTCATTTCAAGGTGAAACTTAAAACTCCCGTGACGGCGAAATATCTCAGAGGGTGTGCATTTCTTTGGAAATTGTTTCAGACAAAAGTTTAAGGATTTTTCCCGGGCTATTTAATGGTAGCACAGAATTTGACCTTGAACATAACCTTCAAGGTTATTTCAAGGTCAAGTTTGTTTTTTTTAATGGAAACTGCTATTTTTTTTCACGGATTCGGAGAGAGCACAAAATTTTACGTCCAAATATGCTATGGCCGTTTTTTTCGGCAATGTCATTTCAAGGCCAAACTTAAAACTCCCGGAACAGCGAATTAACTCAGCAAGAGGTCATTTTCGGGTAAAATGTTTCAGACAAAAGTTTCAGGATTTTTTCCGGGATATTTAATGCTAGCATAAAATTTGACCTTGAAAATTACCTTGAAGATTATTCTCAGGTCAAGATTATTTTTTTTTTAATTGGAACCCCGTTTCATTTTCTTAACGAAGTTATGAGGATCTTCCGGTATTGAGAGTGGTTAAATTCATTTTGTTCAGTCGATGCTATTACTGGACGATCTGCTCTAGGGAGATCCTTTACAGTGCCGTAAACTTCGAAACAATTTATTGTTCTGCCAAAAGTCGATTGAGGAATCAGTTCCTGTCCCTCGCTTGTCCTCTAATTTTGTAAATAGAATAATAAACTGTTTAAAAAAAGTGTATACATCTTACGCAACACTTGTGCAAAGTGAACTTGGGCGCGCGAACAGCGACAGAGAGCACGAGTCACCAGCGAAGTAAATAAACAACATACATTCACATTGAATTTATACATACGTGTACAGTCTTATAAGGTTACATTTTGGTCTTAACTTTATCGTTTTGTGAGATACATGGATTTCCTATCTAAACGTATTAAGCATCATTTCAGTAACAAAATACATACGTATATTTCGTACAAAGAGCAATGGCTGCGCTAAGTGAACGAGAAAGAATAACCATTCTCATGATGAGAGGCTGGGGTGATAACCAGCGATCTTTAGAGAATGTGCGAACCTTATTTAACGCATCATTTAGAGAGGGAAGAGAACCGATTTCTAAATCTACTGTTAGCAGAACAATAAATCGTTTTGAAGTTCACGGTACTGTGAAGGATCTCCCAAAAGCAGGTCGTGCAGTAACAGCATCAACTGAAGAAAATGAGTTGAATGTCGCGCTGTCAATAACGGAAGATCCTCATACTTCCATCAGGAAAGTTAAACAGCAGCACGACTTATGTTATGGTACAGTACAACGGATCTTAACTAAAAACTTAAAATTTCACCCATACAAAGTTAGACTCGTACAACAATTGAATGAAGACGATCCTGATAGACGCCTACAGTTTGCGGAATTAATGATGAATCGAATAGATGCTGATGCCGGTTTCTTGAATCGCATCGTATTTTCTGATGAAGCTACATTCTTCTTAAATGGGGCAATCAATAGACATAACATGTCTTATTGGAGTGAAACCAATCCTAATTGGATGGTCGATAGTCGTTCTACTCAATATCCTGAAAAAGTAAACGTATGGGCAGGTATTATAAACAATGCGGTAGTTGGGCCCTTCTTCATCGAGGGTACCCTTACTGGTCAAAAATACCACGAGATGTTGAGGGACGACATCATCCCTGCTATTCAGGTTATTGTAGGCGAGGATTTCGATCAGACTTGGTTTCAGCAAGATGGTGCATCACCCCATTATGCAACAGATGTTCGCAATTATTTGAGTGATGTATTCGCAGAACGGTGGATAGGTCGAAGGGGTGTAATAGAATGGCCACCAAGATCTCCGGATCTTACGCCCCTTGACTATTTTCTATGGGGTTATCTCAAAGATAGAGTGTATCGAACGAAACCGGTGAATATTGAGGAAGTAAAACAACGAATACGGGATGAGATCGCGGCTATAGAACCAGATATGATTAAAAAAGTCGTATCGACTTTTTATAATCGCTTGGGATATTGCCAAGAAGTTCATGGCAATCACTTTGAGCATAAGCTTTAGTAAGATACATAATTTCATCAAAATCTTAGTATACCCATCTTGCCTTAACTGTCTGGGGACACCCACACACACACACACACGCACACGCACACGCACACGCACACGCACAGGTGACGGCGAGGGGAACCACCTGAACAAAGCACCCCGAAGAGGTGTAAACCCGACCGTGCTACCTCCACGCGGTACATCTTGGGTAATGCTAAAGCCGGCGGTAGCATTGGAAACAATGTAAAAATGTTACCCATACATACGGTATTTATAAACGTATCGGATGTAAAAAAAAATGTATATTTTTATCCGGGAACAATGATAATGCATTGCACTCTGGAAACTCTGGAAACATTACGAAAATAAAACGGGGTTCCAATTAAAAAAAAAATAGTCTTGAGCTTAGAATAAGCCTCAAGGTAATTTTCAAGGTTAAATTCAATGGTGCCTCTTGCTGAGTTAATTCGCTGTTCCGGGAGTTTTAAGTTTGGCCTTGAAATTACATTGCCGAAAAAAACGGCCATAGCATATTTGGACGTAAAATTTTGTGCTCTCTCCGAATCCGTGAAAAAAAATAGCAGTTTCCATTAAAAAAAAACAAAATTGACCTTGAAATAACCTTCAAGGTCATGTTCAAGGTCAAATTCTGTGCTACCATTAAATATCCCAGGAAAAATCCTTAAACTTTTGTCTGAAACAATTTCCAAAGAAATGCACACCCTCTGAGATATTTCGCCGTTACGGGAGTTTTAAGTTTCACCTAGAAATGACCTTGCCGGAAAAATCGATCATATCATACTCGGACGTAGAATTTCCCGCTCTTTCAGAATCCATGAAAAAAAATAGGGGTTCCCATTTAAAAAAATTAACTTGACCTTGAAATAACCTTCAAGGTCATGTTCAAGGTCAAATTCAATATCGCCGTTAAATAGCCAGGGAAAAATCCTGAAACTTTTGTCTGAAACATTTTC